>CAIGRQ010288512.1:0-10393 GCA_903798375.1 Fraxinus sp. D2006-0159
GGGGGGACGATAAATTTAATCACACCTTCGTTGCATTACAGGTATTGAAATAAATTTGAACCCTAGTTATGGAGAAAAATTAAACAGTTTGGAACCATAAAAAACTTGACTGTTGTCATGAAGGACTTAACTATTCTAAATTGGCACGATTGTAGTAAAAAGTGATTTAACCACACATCATCAAATATGATGTTTTTGGGAGGTGAAAAGCTTGGCTTTGAACCAAAAACAAATATTGTCCAGATAGAAAGGGAAAAATAAAAAAAAAGAAAAAAAGAAAAGCAAAATATTATCTCCTCTTGCACTTGGAATAATGATAAGATTTTTCCTAATGATAAATGATTCCTGTTGTCCTCTAGTTGCCACTTCACCCAAATTCAAGAAACACCCAACAGAGAGAGAGACAGATGGAGGAGAAGAGGAAGAAGAAGGCTGTGGTGGTGGGAGGCAGCATAGCAGGGATATCCTGTGCGCACGCACTGATTGCAGCAGGATGGGATGTGGTGGTGCTGGAAAAGACATGCTCTCCTCCTACCGGTAGCGCCACTGGGGCCGGCCTTGGACTCGACCCTTTGGCTCAGAAAATCATCCAGTCATGGCTTCAACAACCCAAGCTTCTTCAAATGACTACCCTGCCCCTCAACATTGATCAAGTAATTATTTTCTTTTTCTTGGAATTATTAATGCAGCAATGACCCGTATTATATTCTCATTTCATTTTGTTCGAATCGCTAGTCAGTCCTACTTCTGATAAGGGGAGTTGACAATTGAATCCGATAGCCTTGAAGTGTATGGTTTAGTAACTTTCTTCTTTGTTTTTAATAGAATATCAAGAATCAATAGTCTGTAGATTTAATTGATAACATGCAGTATAAAGGTCGTGCATAACAAATGTGTTGTTAAGTCTAGTAGATAAGAAGCTATTTGGAATAATGATGTAGTTTAGGTCCTGATGTTAATTGAAAAAATGAAAAGGAACAGCATAGACATTTCAGTGCTGTGATATAGGTCATCAATTTACTGGTTGTCTCTAGAATCTTGAATTATAATTATAATTTAAAAAAATTAACAATTTCATCTAAGTAATTGGCAATTATGACTTCTCCAAGCAATTTTACAACTTTTTATTTTTGATATTTTATTCTGAACGGTGAAGTAGAGAAGGTTAAAAACTGAATGAATGCTATGAAAAAGTGGTAGTTGGATCACTAAGGCCGACTTTCATTTGTGCTCAATGGGAGGGTCTTGCAATCAAGCCCCTTAAAGTTTCCGTTTGGCTTGATGAGAATTTTGCATACTTTAGTTACCTTTTCTGCTTTTCAGAGGCTTACAGCCCTTGGAAACTGTCTGTCTCAGAGTGTCCCTTCACTTGTAGATCTTGACAAAAGTTAGAATTCTAGCTTTTAAATATTGGTCGAATTCCCGCACAATAAATTACAGTTGACACTGCCTACATCTGGTGGTGGAATTTATCATCCTGAAAGTTATCCTCTTCTAGAGGCTAGACTTGTTTTTATCTCCTATATTGTTATTGTTTGTATAATTGCTTATTTGCACACATTTTGAAGTAGAAAGATGGATTCAGCCGATACATTTATGTCCTACCATAAGTGGAAGCGAACACTTGATGGCACTCAGTGACTATAGAATTCTGCAACTGATGGCCTTTGCTCATTTTGTTAAGAATTTCAAACACTCGTGAAAAGATTTGGATTTATATATGTATAATATAATTGGTCATGTCAAGGAGCAATTGCTGGCCAAGATTATTTTTTCTTTCTTTGTTGGCATTGTCCCTTGCCCTGGTATATTGATATGAACATTAGTACATGGAAGGGGACATACAAACCTTACCTCCTCAGGTTTACATCAAGTACCTATACCATTCACACAAACTTATAACAAAAATTAAAAAAAGTGAAAAAAATACAAAGAGAACCTATCTAAATCTCAATTTGGTAACTCCCCATTTGTCTACTTGAATCAACCCAGTAACTTCCCCAGTAAGGTCTCTAGCTTGTAGCAGTATGAATGATTTCTCTTTATAGCCAGCGCTAGCTAATTAGTCTGCCACTTTATCCCCTCTCTCCAAATATGTTAGAAGGGGACATCCACCATTCCCACCAATAATGAAGCTCCACCAAATTATACTGATTTGTCAATGTCCTTGAAATTTTTTTACTTATCAGTTGTATTGAAGAATGAAAATCCACCTCAGCCCAACCTGAGCATATTCCATGTTGAACATATAACCTTAACCCAGTTATTAGAGCTTCGGTTCTACTTCTAAGCTGGAGCATGATCCATAAAACTCATAAAATGCCAGCACTACATACCCTTAATTATTCCTGATTACACCACCCCCTGCTGCTGTGAGGCAAGATCATAAGCACCTTTATAGCTTCCATCAGCGTTCAACTTCACAATCACCATACTTGATTTCTTCCAATAAACCAACGGTTGTTGGCTAGTTTTTGTTAGGATTATTTCCCTGGCTCCCAGTATCCATATACTGTTTTCATATAATACTCTACTTTTATGATAACTCTTTCAGCTTTCATTTTGGTACTAGAATGTTTGGAATTATTTCTCGCAATCCATAAGAACCAGAATATAAGAAGGGGGGATGATAAATTGTTCAAAACCTGGTTTACAACCTCTGCCAGAAAACCTCTAAAACTGAAAGCGCATAATGGGCTTAGTGAAGTAAGGGGACAGCAATGATACCTGGTATTGTAAAATGTCCAAATGCCCAAACTTCTTCGGCAATGGATCCTTTCTATAAAATTTGTTCCAGAGATATTGAAATTGGGAAGCTAGGCTTACTCTCATTCAATGTTTTACCTTTTCATCAGTAGGGAGCCAGTTATACCATATTTTTTATGTACAAAAAGATCCTTTAAGGGGCAGTGCTTTTTCGAAATACACTGATAGGAGCTTTCAATGCTCTTTTTCTGTCTCACAATTTCTAAGGAAGAGGAAGTGGAAAAGGAGCCATCTTTTCGTTGGTAGCTTATATTTTTTGTTTCCTAATTGATAAAGCTAAATGCACTCTTGGGATCAAAAACTTTTCATTGACTTCGAATAAAATAGGAGTTTATATGTTTTCCACTGTAAACATTCTTGTTTAATTGCAGAACCAAGCTACAGATGGAAACAATAAAATCAGCTGGATGCTGATAAGAGATGAGAACTTCAATTTTAGAGCAGCATATTGGTCCGACCTCCATAGCCTTCTGTACAAGGCATTACCACAGGGGATGGTTTTGTGGGGACATCTGTTCATCTCCTTTTCTATTTCTGATGACAAATCTTTCATTAAAGTGAGAACCAAAGTTCTTCAAACAGGCGATACAATTGATATCGTTGGCGATTTGCTTTGTGCAGCCGATGGTTGTCTTTCTTCAATTCGACAGAGTTTCCTTCCTGACCTTAAACTGAGGTGGTTGAATAGAACTCTAGATATCCTTATGTTTTTATTCCAAAATAAAAATTAAAGTGATGCTGTTCTTGTGATTATATTCCTTTTATGGTAGGTATTCAGGTTATTGTGCATGGAGAGGGGTCCTCGATTTTTCAGATAATGAGAACTCTGAAACCATTCTTGGGCTTAAGAAGGCATACCCTGATCTAGGCGGATGCTTATATTTTGACCTGGGTTCAGCAGGCCACTGTGTTTTTTATGAGCTATTGAATAAAAGAATTAATTGGATTTGGTATGTTAATAAACCCGAGCCGGAACTTAAGGTATGTTCTTTCCTTCAGTTTTGCCCATTTAATTAAATGCTTTGAGTTTAACATAATAAACGGAAATCTCTTTTCCCTAATTGATTCCCGAGTCTAACCTGGTGAACTTTAATTCCATGTTTGGTAGACTACAATGGATAGTAGAGATAGTAGGAAAAGCACCTGAATCAAGTTCCATTTGACACTTTAGAGATTGATGGGGAAGCCTATCCTGCATTGCATGTTCTTACCAAACCTATCCTAGTAGCATGTTTTGTGCATTGTATTAGACCGCACTAGATAGTACGAGGGACAAGATTTGAGCTTCTTTTTTTATCAGTGTCCAGTGTTGTTTAATTCGTTTACCAAACATGCCACGAATATGTTTTGATGGGTAAGGGTTTGACACAGGGAGCTAAAAACTTGTAGAATGGCTTATTTGAAAATGCAAAATGGATGATTTATATTTAGATTGGAGCTTTTTTTCTCAATGTACTTTTTGATGCTCCAACTCAGGGAAACTCGGTTACCATGAAAGTTAACAGCGACATGATCAAGAAGATGCACGAGGCAGCAGAGAAGGTTTGGGTCCCCGAATTGGTAAAGGTAATACGAGAAACAAAGGAACCATTCTTGAATGTCATATACGATAGTGAGCCTCTCGATAAAATCTTTTGGGACAATGTGGTTTTGATTGGAGATGCAGCTCACCCTACGACTCCTCATGGTTTGAGAAGTACAAACATGTCGATATTAGATGCTGCAGTCTTGGGCAAATGCCTTGAGAAGTGGCGAGTGGGGAGTCTAAATTCAGCTCTTCAAGAATATCAATCTATTCGGCTGCCAGTTGTTTCGGAGCAAGTTCTATTTTCGAGACGACTGGGACGTATAAAACAGGGATTAATTCTTTCTGAAGGAAAGCCTGTTGATCCAAGGACAGCAAGTGAAGGAGATTGCCGAGAGTTGATGCAAACAAACATGCCTTTTTTCTCCTATATTCCTCCCATATTGAACTAAAATTGCACTGTTAGAAAATCATGCTATCTAAGTTCAAACTTGGAGCATTATTTGGTACTTTGTGGGCCTTTTCAGCATACTATGATAAATTTGAATATATATAACCAACAGGAATGCTGGTAATGTTGATATATGTAATTGCTGATATTGTATATACCTCGACATTGTTTTTAGAGTGGAGTATAGATGTTTAACACGTTATCTGACACTTAAGAGACACATGTCCAGAGTGAAATGTCCGTCATACAATTTAGAGATGTGTCTAGTAGAGTGAAGTGTTGGTTTTCAACACGTATTGGACACTTGGACACGTGTCTGAGATGTCATGTCACATTTTGATAACTGCCACCGAAATATTGGCTTTTCTGAAATTTTTTACTCAGTATTTATCTGAATCAATGATCGTTTCATTAATCCATTTCCATTCGTTACACTTTCTTGTTGCACCAGGGAGTGATATGAAGCAGTTAACATTGACAATTAACAATTCGTTTCCTGGTTTCATCAAACAATTAAACACACTGGTCATAAAATTAAATTCTGCTAACTGTCAATAGTTTTGAAAACTTCATTCTCCAGCAAATACGGGTTTGTTTTCCCCTTTCCCATAAATCATACTCTACAAATAGTGCATCTATATTTTGCATAGGCCTAAGAATATGTACAGTAAGAAGACTAAAGATTTTCCTCCATGGCTGAAGTTACGTTTATCTGTAAATGAACGGTTATCAGCCCAAAAGCCGTGCAAACCGGAGAATTCTGCTCTCAGTCAGTTCTAGATCGCGTTACGGAATGCAATTACCTTCACATTGTTCTCTATTACGAGTCACTGGTGGAGAAGAATCCCAGAGAGCTTACTAGGAAACTTAGAGAGGCAAATGCTGAAATGCATTCTGCTTTTCCTATTATTACAGGACGATTATTGAAGACCCTGGAAGACCACTGGACGATCAAGTGCAATGATGCCGGCGTGAGAATAGTGGAGGCAAGGGTGAAAGGCAGTGTCAAGGAGTGGCTGCTGATTTTCGATAGGGAAAATGAGCTTAAATTTGTTCATTGGAAGGAGACGTTCCACAAGCCGTATTTTTTGTCGACCTTTTATGTTAAGGTTACAGTTACACAATTGAACCGAACATCTCAAGTTTCATGTAAACATGAATGAGAGTACAGAATTAGAACGACCCTATTAAAAGAATTCACTGATACTGCAGTCGAAAGATAAGCGAGCAGTACATTCAGTATTCACGCTTACAGATCCAACAAAAATGACAGGTCAAAACATCCAGTAATCTAAAATCTGCATATTCTTATGTAATTCCATTCATTTTCCTTCCATATTGGCTGGTTACTGAATTTGAAGAAGGTGGAATAGCAATTGGATTGAGCTGCACTGACCTGCTTTCAGATCCTCCCTGCGCCACAATGCTAATGAAACCATGGGCTGACACACTGGCCAAACACGAACACCAACCACGAAATTTACATGGAATTGATCGAGCACTACAAGTTGTTTATAGAGAAGCCAGCTCCAGTTTTTGACATGAAACAAGTAACCATAACATTAAGTTTCTAAGATGAAATGGTTAGAAGCTGCATTACCCAAATTGCATCTGATGACTCGAGCTGGTCACCATTTGAGGGCCCAGCCGCCATATTTTGGGTGGTTGTCAGCACAGTAAAGGGAATGCAAGGCGGTTTAACCAACATGTCGATATGTTAGACATGAGAAAAGTGCTAGACCTTGACTGGGCTTTTCTGGAAACGCAGCAAGGTGAATGGAGATGGTATAGAAGACCATGAATTATGTAAAGCTGCAAATGCTATAAAGGAAGTTGTTAAAAAATGGACGCTGACAGGATTATGGGCTTGATCGAGTGGTTGAAAGCAAGATATTGGCAGAATCCACCATGGATGAAAGGTTATGATCTCATTTATGTCAATTTAGAGGACGGGTACCATTTTGGAAAACAATGCTAGGCCACTTGGTGTCTCGTATTACATTGAACCAGCCATCAGAGAAGGGCAGATATTGATCCTGCCACCACCAGCAGGCGGCAGGGATTACATTCAGCCGAGTGGCTATGATCACACTACCAGAAGATGAAGTAACAATGCTTCTTGAAGATGCACTAATCATTTCATCAAAATGGTGCATTCTTGAATAAGTAGCAACACAAGCTCATGAAATAAAAATGTTGTGATCTTATGAATTACTGAACCTTTAAAATATCGAAATTCAACCCATCTTTTCATTTAGTGGAAAAAATGGGGTAACAAGAAAATTAGAACATAAAATCTAGTGGGGCTTTTAAGATCTTATGGTACATTCATTACGTTTCAATGAACAAAAACTAAAAGAGAGATGTATATAAAAATTTGTGTATCTGATCGTATCAAACATGTCTTTAAATGTATATCTCTATCTTGCATAGATATATGCATAATTTAGGTGCAATTTACTCACAGATGGAACCATCCAAAAATTTCAAATGTTTCACACCAACGCCGTAGATAAGTTGCAACCTTTAGACAATCTAAAATTTCCTAGTAGGAGTTCACCTTGATAAACATGTCATGACATTTACAAATATTTCAAATAATAAACTTTATTTTCACTATTTGGGAAATAAAATGCACGACTACTTTCAATAATCAATAATTGGAGGAGCATTTGTATCAAGTCTCTTTCTTCCAATTTATGTCTAATTAATGCAAAGTAGGTAAACAAGATTTAATGATTCATGCAAAAGATCATATGCACTATAGTCAATGTTAACATTAGTTAGAATGTCACAGGGAAACAGAGAAAATCTGAAAGAGAAAAAAGAAACCTAAAAAAATCAGAGCCGCATGTGTTACAGTTGGACAATACATCCTCTCCTAACTCAACATCGATGAGAACAACATGTAAAGATTTAGCAACGGAAAGAAATTACGAAGAGGAAGAAAAACCTTCATGTCCATCTCAATTTTCTAGGCTATCCAAGAAGCTTTTTAACTCCTTCAAACCTTCGGCTGAAACGCTCCTGTGTACCCGTCCGCGAGGAGCTACCAAGTTTGGGGGCGGTTGTTGTTGAAAACACACTACAACCACAGCTAAATTGTCTCCACTCTTTCTCTTCAAAGCCTCGTTAACAAGATCCTCACTACACTTCACTGGATCGTTGTGTTCTTGTAATCTTCGACGGGCAAAGTCAACAGCATTTTGACTCATGAAAACCTCCCATACACCATCACAGCCTAAGATGAGGAACTCATCTTCTGGTGTTAGTTTTGTGCTCATTAATTCAGGCTCTGCACTAAGTGGTCCACCATCCATGCATTTCAATCCTTCCATGTGCCAATCTCCTAAAGCACGAGCAACATTTAGCAGTCCATTGAGATATCCATCATAAACGTATCCTCCAGATGCTTCTATACGCCTTCTTTCTCTCAAACAAGCAGGTTTGTGATCCCTTGACATCTCAATTGCTTTACCACGACGACATAGTACTGCTCTGCAATCTCCAGCATTTGCCACCACTAGTGAGCTGTCTCAAGTGAAATTACCAATGTAAACGAGTCAGATATTGTGCACCACATTCCAAAGGAAAATAGACTTTTCAAGTCATAACTCAAATTTCTTACATTTCTTCGAGGAAAAAAGGCAAAAAAAATTCTTGAACTGTAATTGTCTGAGTATTGCAACCTGATGTCAAGTTTTAACTGTCTAAAGACAAAATTCAGATATTCTCGTCTTTCACGAAGCATTCTAGTCTTAAAATTCTGTTAGAACTATAATCAAGAAACACACATCTTTTAACAATGCTATAATCAACCAACATTATTTTTCGAAGGCTGGTATTACTTGGGAAGTCTCAAATGTGCAGCACAATACATAACATTTCAGAGTTCATAACTTGACTAGATCTAGAATTATGCATGGGGTTGAACAAACATACGAACCGAACTGAACCCGAACCGAACTGAGCAGCTCTTCTTGGGTTAAATACCCGAGTGGGTACTAGAATAGGGAACCGACGGGTTTAGTTTGGTTCTAGACTAAGAAACGAAGAATCGAATCTCCCTAATTTTTTTTTTCTATTTTTTATATTAAACAAGCCAATTTATTTTAATTTTTTAAAAATAAATTTATCAACTAGCTAATTAAGTCATTACCTGTAAATACCCAAGTCTCCAACTCCCAAGAGTCGAGCCCAACTTGAGCCAAAAAATATTTTTTTTCCTACAAATTTCAATCCAAACCCAACTTCACTTCACAATTCACCTTAACACTAACTCATTTTGATATTTAGGTTTACATGTCGTCCTCGTTTTCAACCGCTCCCCTCTCACAAGTCACAACTTCTTCTTTGCTCCTCAAGATCCACTAAGACCACATCATCAAATCCTTCATTCATAAATTTCTACATCCTTCATTTTTACACCCAGATCGTGGGCATATAAAGGCTAATTCAGGAATGTTATTATATAGGTTCTCGAATGGGAGACAAAAAACAGCTTAATGAGAGGTCAAAAATATAGGTTCATTTCAGTAAGATACTTATGGGACAAAAAGAGAAATGTAATTATTATAAGAGAACATTAAATGTTGTTATGCATAATTGCATATAAGAACACTAAGGTTGATGAAAAGCATGCAATAATCACTTGACAAAACAATGATAGCGGTATTACGGCTACCGCATTTAATAAAGAAAAATGTAGAAAAGCATTAGTTAGGATGATTATTATTGATGAATTGACCTTTTCCTTTGTAGAAAGTGTGGGTTTTAAGGAATTTGTGCGACAACTTTGCCCTATATTTGAGATTTCTTCTCAAAGAACGATTGCTAGAGATGTGCTCCATCTCTACTATGAAACAAAGGAATCGATAAGGATTGAATTTATTAATAATAGGCAAAGGATTTCTTTAACCATTGATCGTTGGACATCAATTTAAAACATCAATTATATGGTAGTAACAACACACTTTATTGATAGAAGTAGGAAATTGCATAAGATGATATTGAGTTTTTCCGTTATTCCAAATCATAAAGGGGAGACCATTGGAAAACTTATTGAAAACTGTTTGCTTGATTGGTAAATAGAGCACGTAGGAACCATCACAAATGATACAACAATCTTAATAGTTAGATAATTTTTAGTTTATTTATGATTGTTAACTGTACTTATTCAATTATTTCTTGTAAAGTTTCTTAGTGTGACAAGTCAAGCAATGTATTATTAAATTAAATGGCTGATAAGTACTAGCAGTACTTAAAAATATTTTATTTCTATAATTTCTATGTTATATTTCATTCTTTTTATGTAGATTTGAAAGCTTAAAAGCAAAGGAATCAATGGGATGTAATCACTGAAGTTTTAGCGTTATTATTTACTTTTTGATAATTTGTATACATTGGTGAATGGATTTTATTAGATAACTTGTTATTTGTATATTTTTAAATTTGGATTATGTTTTTTTTTTTTTGAAGTTTGGGGCCCGTTTGAGCCACATTTTTTCTTCATTATAATGAAAAATATGACCGTTATCCATCACATCAACATTAAAATTCAAACTTTCTATCTCTTGTGTGGGGCCCATAACGGCTATATTTTTCATTCTCATTCTCATTATAATGTGGCTCAAACGGGCTCTAAATATCGT
>CAIGRQ010288541.1:0-12542 GCA_903798375.1 Fraxinus sp. D2006-0159
ACTTTTTGTACAAAAAAAAAGGCATCAAACGAGACTCTTAATATTTCTTTGTTGACGACAGTCGATACACGGCCGCCCATGCTGAATCCAAATCCTGGGTCCGTCACTGCCCACTACAAATTCCTTTCTTCCCAAACTTGACTCCACGATACAAACAAAGACACCCACAAGAAATTATGGCCCTATTTGGCGATCCCTTCCGGCGATTATTATGGAGTCCAACCATCTACCGTGCATCCCCAGGATCAACGGCTCTCCTTGATTGGATTGAATCCCCTCAAGCCCACATCTTCAAAATCAATGTTCCGGGTAAATCATTTATCATTTTTCCCAGTTGTGCTGTGTGCTGTGGTTTTTTTTTTTTTTTTAACTGCTTTCGGAGGCTATACTTTTATGGGTTTTGTATGGATGCAGGTTATGGAAAGGATGATGTTAAAGTGCAGGTGGAAGATGGTAACATTCTGGTGATTAAAGCCGAAGGAGGAAAAGAGGATTCCCTCGGAAAAGACAGAGACATTGTTTGGCATGTGGCCGAGAGGAAAACGGAGAGGGAAAACTTTTCGAGGGAAATTGAATTGCCTGAGAATGTGAAGGTGGATCAGATCAAGGCTCAAGTGGAAAATGGTGTGCTTACTGTTGTTGTACCTAAGGATACAACTCCCAAGGCTTCTAAAGTTCGGAACATCAATGTCACTAGCAAACTATAAATCTTAAAAATGTAAATGCAGTGGTAATTACTGAAATTATGTGTTGTTGTACCTAAGGATACAACTCCCAAGGCTTCGATTTTTGAAAGTCATTTGTATTTGGGTTCTAATCGTTGATTTTAGGTTGGTTAATTACAATTCAAAGTAGCGGTCACTCAGTTAAAGAGTAGTTTTGAATCTTCCAGAAGGATCTCGTGTCCAACTCCACTGCTCATACATCGTAGGTGTGCGAAAGGATTTAGCACGTCAAAGTTTGGCTTTCTCCATCCAAGGCTTGACCATATTGTGTTTAGCTTGGGGCAAGTAGTTTAGAAATAAAGAAGGCTCAAGCAAACACCTAGAGCCTGTAATTAGAACAAATTTCTTTCAGATTGCTATTACAACATGTTCTATAGGTGTAGCATATTATTTCTACGGTAGCTTTGGCATAATTATAGTGGTATCTGGTTCTTCATTTTGAAAGATCAACGGAGATTCATATGTTTGTCCGTAAATTTCAGAGGCTTGTGGGATTAGTCGAGGTGTGCGTAAATTGGTCCGAAAATTCACGGTTATCAAAAACAAAACAAAAAATGTCCAAATGGTATATTTACTTGTTAAAAACAATGCTTGTTTGAATGAGAAAATGAAATTCAAGGTGTATATGTTAAAAGAGGTTCGAGTGTTGGTGGAAAATTAATTGTAACTCGGTCCTACGTAAAAACATGATAAGATAATATTTAATTTATGTAGGACATATTTCATGAAGATAATTATGTGTAGCATGGATATTCTTTCTAGGTAATATTTAATTTATGTAGGATCATATTTCATGAAGATAATTATGTGTAGGATGGATATTCTTTCTACATACGAGGGAATGATGCAAATAACGACGAGAATAACATCTCGAATCATTGGAGCATGACATGCGGACATAAATGTCCAATCAAATTTTGACCCTTTTAAATGTATTAATAATTAGGATTTTTCTGCTGTGCCAGACCTGTAAAAGGCCTGGCACAGCCCACCTTTCACAATGATGCGGACCCACCTCATTAAAAAAATTCCAAAAAAAAAACCCACCCCCCCATGTATGTGAGAGAGCCGGTATCGACCTGGTAAAATGGGTCTGGTACCGCAGCTCTTCTCTAATAATTAATATTACTATATTCTGCATTGTCAAGGAACCTACTTATTCTTAATTGATTTACAAAAGATATTTTGTTCAGCTTCCCCATTGTAAAAAGTTTTTTTCCTGTTTGTCTCTGATCACTATGGCAGAATTGATAATCCCTTATCAACAAGCAATTCTGCCATAGATTATGGATCAAGTCCTAATACTTGCACCATTCGGACAACCCAGAGTCTTGTGTCACAGCCGTTGGTGGGAGATAATTATGCATCATGGAGTAGATCCATGACAATTGCTTTGTCGGTGAAAAATAAGCTAGGATTTAATGATATATCCATAGCTAAACCTGAGAGAAATCCTAAATTGATGAAGATCTAGAACCGAAATAACAATATTGTAATTTCATGGATCCTTAACTCTGTCTCCAAAGAAATTTCAGCAAGTGTCATTTATGCCGAATCTACACAAGAAATCTGGGAGGATCTTAAGGAAAGATACCAGCAGAGAAACGGTTTCCGCATATTTCAACTCAGAAGATAACTTATGAATTTTACTCAAGGTCAATCATCAGTAAGTGTCTACTTTACAAAACTGAAAACAATTTGGGAGGAACTCATCAATTATAGGCCAGTTTGCTCTTGTGGAAATGTAGCTGTGAAAGTACAAAGAAACTGGTAGATCATTACCATATGGAGTATGCGATGTCCTTTTTTATGGGATTAAATGATTTATTGCACAAGTCAGAGGGCAATTACTCATGATGGATCCTGTTCCATCTATAAACAAAATGTTTGCCCTTATCTCTCAAGAGGAACATCAAAGGTCTATCGATACCAACACGTATGGCACCATTGATACAATGGCTTTTTATGTTAAGAGTGAAAGCAAGAAGCCTACTGTAGGTCAAGTTCAAAATAAATTCCAAAGGAAAGAGAGGCATGTCTATACTTATTGTGGTTATACAGGCCATGGAGTTGATAAATGCTACAAGCTTCATGTATATCCACCAGGATATAAGGCCAAATAGAAACCAGGTTCTGGTTCTACTTCCCAAGTGAGTTATACTGCTACTAATCAAGTTTCTGATTCATTCTCAGAGCCAACTACTGGTAATGTTAGGGAATTCATGCAAACCTTAAACCATACTCAATATCAGCAACTAATGATTATGTTGAGTACTCATCTTACAAGTACAAAGATTGATGCTGAAATAGGTAACAATTTTGACCACATCTCAGGTAGTTGTTTCTCTGTTTCCCTCAGTCCTATGCTAAACTCTCACACATATTGGGTAATGGACTCTGGAGCTACAAGCCATATATGCTTTGCTCAACCAGCTTTTCACACATTGAAACCAATTAGGAATGCTTAAATTACACTGCCAAATCATGAAAGAATTCCCGTTTACTTCAATGGAACAGTGAAAATATCTTCTGAATTGATACTAGAGGAAGTGTTATATATTCCTCATTTTAAGTTCAACATATTGTCTATCAGTGCACTAACCAGGAAATCATTTGTCAGTATACAATTTCTTACTAATTGTTGCACTATTTAGGATGTAGATAGCGTGAGGATGATTGGCAGGGCTAATAAAATGGATGACCTCTACATATTAATGCTACTTCATCTGGATCTATTTTAAATAATTGTAACAACTTCAATTCTATATGTTCAGTTGTTAATAATGTGACCACCAATACTTGGCATCAAAGACTTGGTCACTTGTCATATCAAAAGTTAGAATCAATGAAGAACCAGTTGAATCTAACATGTAATAGAAGTCATATTTCAGCTCCATGTCATGTATGTCCCTTATCTAAGCAAAGAAGAGTGGCATTTGTATCTAACAATCATCTTTCTAAAAATGCATTTGATTTGATCCATTACAACCTTTGGGGTCCCTATCATGTTCCAACACATGCTGTATACAAATTCTTCCTTACATTAGTTGATGATTGTACACGTTTCACATGGATCTATCTTTTGAAACATAAATCAAATGTTAGTTCAATTATTCTCAGGTCCTTTAATTTCATTGAAACATGGTTACAAAAGGTCAATAAAAGGTTTCGTTCTGATAATGCTCTTGAACTCCAATTCACAGATTTTTTTTTTCCTCTAAAGGAGTCCTTCATCAATTCTCCTATGTCGAAAGACCTGAGCAAAACTCAATTGTAGAGTGGAAACATCAGCATCTCCTCAATGTGGCTAGGGCCTTTTTTCTTTCAGTCAAGGGTTCCTATCCAATTTTGGGGTGCATGTGTCCTCACAGCTACATTCATTATCAATAGAATCCCTTTACGACTCCTACAATATAATTCTCCTTTTTTCTCCTTTATAAGTCGCTAATACATTACCATTCTCTAAGAGCCTTTGGATGCCTATCTTTTGCATCTAACATCCAATCGCCCTAAATTCCTTCCAAGATCCAGAACTTGTGTCTTTGTTGGCTACCCACCTGGCATCAAAGGATATAGGTTGAATGGCATTGTCTCAAAAACCTTTTTTGTTTCAAGAGATGTCAAATTCCATAAACATCTCTTTCCTTTGCATTCATTATCATATAATGATGAGATAACTGATCATTTTCCTGATCTAGTTTTACCCAACTCAATCTCTGACGTTATTCCATCCTCAAACAACATTTACATATCCTCTAATATCCCTCCTGATATGGCACATAACAATACTATTGTGTCTCCCAATTCCCATCAAAATTCAGCTCAAATTACTGATCCAAATTCCTTAGCTCCAGGCCTTTCCATAAATGCAGCTACTAGAAGATCAAATAGAATCATCAAAAGTCCATCATATCTGCAGGACTATCATTGTAATCTATTGACAAACACTCCAATTCCATTTGATCATTCCCAGTATCCCTTGAGCAAATATCTCTCCTATAAAAAATTTTCCCCTTCACATTCCACGTACGTTTTCAACATCTCTTTCAGCTTTGAACCACAGTTCTATCACCAAGCTATAAAGTTTGATCACTGGAGAAAAGCCATGAAGGATGAATTGGAGGCAATGGAGTTTGATAACACTTGGTCAACTGTTAGTCTGCCTAAATACAAGCAATCCATAGGATGCAAGTAGGTGTTCAAGATCAAGCATAAACCCGATGGTAGTTATGGATTACAAGTAGGTGTTCAAGATCAAGCATAAACCCGATGGTAGTGTTGACTGATATAAAACATGTTTGGTAGCAAAAGGTTATACTCAACAAAAAGGTCTGGATTTCATTGATACATTTTCTCCTGTGGCAAATTAGTCACAATCAAGGTGTTTCTTACCATTGCAGTCATTAATAAATAGAAGATTATTCAATTAGATGTGAATAATGCTTTCCTAAATGGTGATCTATTTGAAAAAATCTACATGGATTTACCTCTGGGGTATGTTAATCATAGCATTATTAGTGTACACGGGGAGAGATTAGTTTGCAAATCACACAAATCAATCTATGGCTTAAAGTAAGCCTCAAGGCAGTGGTTTTCTAAGTTCTCGAATGCTCTTGCTGCACATGGTTTCATTCAATCCAAATTTGATTTTGCTTTGTTCACTAAAGGATCTAACAATACATTTGTAGCTCTATTGGTTTATGTAGATGATATCATCATCATTGGTTCAAATTTTAAAGCCATCAATTCCTTGAAAGTTTTACTACTCAGTCTATTCAAATTGAAGGATCTTGGCCTTTTGAGATATTTTCTTGGTTTAGAAACTGCCTCTTTACAAAAAGGTATTTTTCTTTCTCAAAGACAATATACTTTACAATTGTTGGAGGACACTCATTTTCTAGGCTGCAAACGCATTATTACCCATGGATCCCAAGGTCAAACTTTGCTCTTTTGAGAAGGGAACCTCTTGCAGATGCTTCACTTTACAGAAAGCTCATTGGTCGTCTCTTATATTTAACCATTTCCAGACCAGGCATCACCTTTGATGTCCATAAGTTCAATTTGTTGCTCAGCCTAGACAACCACATATGAAGGTAGTTTACCATCTCTTGCAATACATTAAAGTAGATCCGGGCAAGGAATTCTATTTTCAGTTGCTTCTTCATTTGAGCTTCGTGCATTCATAGACGCTGATTGGGGATCCTGTTTGGATACAAGAAAAATCATTACTTGGGTTTTATATTTTCCTAGGAGACTCCATGATATCTTGGAAGGACAAAAAACAAAGCACAATTTCCAGGTCTTCTGCTGAAGCTGAATACCGTGCTTTGGCATCCACAACCAGTGAACTCGTTTGGATTTCTCAACTGCTTTGAGATTTCAGGTTGAAATAAAAGTTCATGCTTTCATTTTTTGTGACAACCAGGCTACAATACACATTGCAAGTAATCCAATCTTTCATGAACGAACCAAACATATAGAATTAGACTGCCACTTGTTAGAGATAAGGTGAATGATGGATTTGTTAAGTTGCTTTTAGTTAGAACCCAACACTAGTTGGCAGACATCTTTACGAAGCCTCTTCCTGCGAAATCTTTATTTCCTCTAATGTCCAAGATGGCTATCATTTATCCATGTAGTCCATCTTGAAGGGGAGTAACAGAATTCAGCTCAATCACATCTCAATTCCAACTGATCACAGCTCAATTCCATCTGCCTCAGCTCTTCTACGTCAATGCATCAAACCAACTCAAGTGCAACATATTATTTTAGTTAGTTAGGCAGCTGGTTACATATATCACTATTGTATTGGTTGTAAATATGAGTCTATTTAGTTAGGCAGTTAGTTAGCTCCAATTGTGTTAATTTTGATATGTATTTATAGACGATGTGCAATACATTTCAAGAAGTTCATTCAATAAAATTCCTTCTTCCTCATTCTATTAGTGGCAAAACAATGTTGGCTACAAATTGAGTTGATATTGTAATAGCTTCCTTTGTTAACTCATGGCTTCTCAACAATAATCTTCAAAATTGGCTCAGATAGGAGAACGAGATGTAGCATATACTGAAAAAAAAAAAAAAAACATAAAAACCGATTAATAAATTCACTAATTTCGTAAAATTTTTAGAGAGATGGAAAATTAGTTTAAACATCGAACAATGATAGACTTTTATTTAGCATAACAATGAAGTTTTACTACCTTGTTTCATTGTTTTAAGTACAAAACATTAGTGCAGATAATAGAGTTTAACTAAAGTAAATAAGGATAACAAACAATTACTTAAAGAAATCTCAATTATCATATATGCAGCATTTATACGTTAAAAATGTATTATTGGTCAAATAAAATAAAAATAAAAAAGGTTACCTAGAAAAAAAGTTATTATAGTGCTCTTACAAACATTTTTGCTAGTAATTATTGTTAGAAACAAACAAAATATCAGAATTGTTTGATACATTTTTGTTAGGAATCTGGCCAAATAATTTAAAGACGAAACAATAAGGGAAATATGAAAATAATGGATCACACAATTTACAAGATTTTTGGGGAAGAGGAGGAGAATTTATTATATCAAGAAACTAAAATTGTGTTTATAAGATTTGATACTCACAATCTAAATCTAAATAATTCTCTCAAATTTCTAATGCATACAAAAATAATCTAATTATTATGTTAAGTCTATAAAGAGCCTACACCAAATGGAGTATATATATAAGCCCAATTTTGAAGTTATAGATGAAGTAGAGTATAAAAAATGTGGTAGAAATCAACTAGGAGAACACTTCTCCCCGTTGGTGGTGCTGGGGTGCCGACCTTGCTACCTCCTATTCTGTTGTCGAGCCCCTGCTCCGTTCCAATACTTTCAAACACCTTTTCATCCCATTCTGAAGTCCTTTTTCCCAATCAAACAATCAATTCATGATGAAATTTGATCCCTTATCAAACCGAACTTTCAAGAAAACATTATCTAGGCTTCATTTATGAATCAAACTTCCAAATCACATGAAATTTGAGTTACAAACATAAAAAACTCCAAATTGACACAAAATCTATAGCAAAGAATTAAGTCTTCACTCTTCAAGTCATTTCCAACTTTTCCACCATGTGTCTACCGTGCATACTTAGTAAATGTGAACTAAATACAAGTCTTGCTTACCAACTAAACTAACCTGCGCAACATCAAGCTTGAATCATCCTGCTCACTTGTAGCTCTAATTGAGTCACCAAACTTGCTCGAATCACCATGATGAACACCAACTCTACCCGAGTTTCCATACCTGCTCGAATCATCACGAGCACTATGATCAACAAGATTACAACTAGCTCCACCTGAGCTACATGAAGATTCCCTAATATTATTGCTCAATCACCATGAGCAACTCGATTATAATCAACTCCACCTGAATTATCGCTTATCAAACCATAAGTTGTAGCTACACCACAGCGACTGTCGAACCTTCTAACACATATAATCGAGACTTTCTCCGCCCTCTTAACACAACCCAGGGACCTTGTTAATTTTCAGAACTCTATCTCCAACTCCACCTGTATATTTGTACTTGAATCAAGAGTACTAAAAGAGATTAAATTCATATTTAAACATTGTTACAACCGTCTCATCAAACATCTTGATTTTGAAATTATCAATCTCTACTATTTTACTGTGCTCATTATTTCTCATTATTATAAAATCCCTTGTAATTGTTTCATATAAAGAAAATCAATCCCAGTTTGAAAAATATGAAAAGTAAAAGCTGAATAAAAAATTCAATCTTTGTTAGATTTGGAATCACCATCAGTAATGCCAAAAGATCTCCATCACTGTCTTATTTTACAAGATTGACATTACCGAATTTTTCTGGTTGTTCCTTCGATCTGTAGTAGCAAATTTGTTCTGCTACTCATAACAATCCTTCTTCATGTGCCCCTTGTTTTTGTAATACCAACAAACTTTATCAGTGTTGCCATCCTTGACTCCACCCCTTCCATGATCACATGTCTTCCTCTCACGATACCAAGACCATCTGCCTTGGCCTCAAATCCGACAACCAGGTGCTTTATCTTTTCTTTAGAATAAAGCTTATGATATATCTCGTCAATAGTAGGAGTATACTGACTATAGACAATGGTATCTCTAAAAGCTACATAAGCAGTAATGAAGATAACAATATCAATACTAAATCCTCTTTCTCATATTTGACCTCCATGGTCTCTAAATCAGCGAAGATTTCCTTGAACGCCGATAGATGATCTTTCAAAGATCTACATTTTATCAAGCGATGAGAATACAAGTGCTGCTTCAGGTGTAACTTACTGGTCAAGCTTTTGTCATACAAGGTTATTCCAATTTCAACCACAACCCACTGAAACTTTTCTCTTTTACTACGTCCTAATTTGATTAGAAAGATGAAAATGTATATGTAATAGGGCTTTCCTATCCTTGTGTTGCTTATCCTCCACGATCATTGTTGCGAGCATTCAATATATCCCCAACAAAGTATCATCAATATCCAATTGAGCAAGAACCGTTCGTATCTTGATCTGCCACAAAGGAAATCTACGATCTAAAAGCGAAATTTCAAATTTCATAGTTGTCGTCCATGAAACAATTGACCTTATTCAAATCTCGATTTAATAACCACTTTGGACCTCCCCAAGAATCGCCAAAATACCCTTCAGCTCTGATACCACTTGTTAGAAACAAATAAGATACCATAATCGCTCTGATACCACTTTTATTTGGAATCTAGCCAATAAATTAAAGACGAGAAAATAAGGGCAATATGAAAATAATGGACCATGCAACTAACTAGATTTTTGTTGAAGAGGAGGAGAAATTATTATATCAAGAAACTAAAATTTTGTTTATAAGATTTGATACTCTTAATTTAAATCTAAACAATTCTATCAAGTTTCAATATATACAACAATTATCTAATTGTTATGTCGAGTCTATTAAGAGCTGACCACATGGAGTATATATTTAAACCAAATTTTGAAGTTATGGATGAAATAGAACAAAAAAGGCGGTAGAAATCAACTAGGAAAACACTTTTCCCCATCGGTATCGTCGGGGAGCTCGAGGTCCGAAGCTGGGGCGTTGGCCTTGTTGACTTTTTGTGTTGCTGATGCCCCGATGCCATGTCTAGGCACCTTGACGATGTCCCAATGCTTCCAAAACTCTTTTTCATCTATTCCAAAGTCATTTTCTCAATCAAACTCTCAATCCATGATGAAATTCGATCACTTATCAAATCAGACTTCCAAACCAACATTCTCTAAGTTTCCTCCATAAATCAGACTTCAAAATCACATGAAATTTGAGTTACAATATAACTATTATAATAAAGAGTCGTCGACGTGATGACAAAAAGTATAACAATGTTGCTTGTCATATAAGTAGGAAAAATTGTGGCACTATCCTCAACCTCCATTCTTGATTATAGTATTTATTGGCAATCTACCTTCTCAAAATTTCACTTTTTGATGTCTACATTTCTTAATGTCGATTTTCATCCAAAAAATTCGTTAGATTCTTTAGTGACTAAATAAGTACTCGTTTAATTGATCCTACGTCATTTGTAACACTCAAGATACAAAGTGATTCTCAGTTGTAGCTCAAAATAGTGAGTGAATTGCCTATTTAGTCTATGAACTTTCAGTCATGCACCCAAGGGGTCACTGAACTTCAAAATAACGCAACTAGTCACTGAACTTTACAATTCGTCATTCCAGAAGTCACTGAGCAAACGACTGTTGATAAATTGGACGGAATTTCCACGTGGCAGGTGACGTAGCGAGAAAACTCAATGAATTTAGCCACCTCCTCAAAATTGCTATACACGTGGAAATTCCAGCTTGTCAAACACGTTTTTAAAAAAAAAACAAAAAGTGGGAAAATCTAATAAACCCGTCTCTCTCCTTCCCCCTCCCCCCCCCCCCCCCCCCCCCAAATCTTTTTGTAAATAAATAAATTTGTTAATTTCAATTTTTTACGGAACGATAAAATAATATTCTTTAATAAAAAAATATAACAAGAATTCCCATAAATTTAAACTAAACATGAAAACAAAACCACAAATTAAATAATTATTTTTGAACAAATAAAACTGAATAATAATTTAAAGAAAAAAATGAACTTAATATTTTAGTTCGGGTCAATTGAAACTGTGGCGGATGGTGATGCAGACTTTCAAAAGGGATCAAAGAGATAAAATATTAAGTTCATTTTTTTCTTTAAATTATTATTCAGTTTTATTTGTTCAAAAATAATTATTTAATTGGTGGTTATGTTTTAGTTTAAATTTATGGGAATTCCTGTTATATTTTTTATTAAAGAATATTATTTTATCGTTCTACAAAGAAATTGAAATTTAAAAATTTATTTATTTTCAAAAAGATTTGGGAGAGAGAGATGGGTTTATTAGATTTTGCCACTTTTTTTTTTAAACGTATTTGATAAGTTAGAATTTTCACGTGTGTAGCAATTTTGAGGAGGTGGCAAAATTCATTGAGTTGTCTCGTCACATCAGGTGCCACGTGGAAATCCATTCCAATTTATCAACGATCGTTTGTTCAGTGACTTCTGGGATGACGAATTGTAAAATTCAGTGACTAGTTGCGTTATTTTGAAAGTTCAGTAACTTCTTACATGCATGGTTGAAAGTTCAATGACTAAATAGGAAATTCACTCCAAAATAGGCCATTATCATTTATTTATGAGTTTGCAACTTTGATTTTCTCTATTTTCTTAAGGTATATGCAGGGGCAGATCCAGGAATATTGTTCAGGGGGACGAGACACAAAATGACAAGGCTACACCCGCCAGTCAAAAACATCCATTAAAAAGCAACCCGTTGATTGTATTTATCGAAAAGGCTAGTAAAGAAATCTTATGTTAAGGAATATACTTGATATCACTTTTACTTTTGACACAAGTGCACTTATTCCCAAGGGAAGTGGGGATACTTGAGATAATAACATTCTAATTTTTTAAACAAAGTTCATCACCGAATAAGCACTAACAGCTTACTACATTTTAGTCGTGGTGTAAAATGGTATGTGAATTAACATATAGTAGTCTTCCATTCTGAAGCCCCAGTGCATTAGTAGCCTCTTAAAAAATGCATCTGATCTGAACATCTCAACCCGAAAAATCTCAAATTTTTGGTTTGTAGTGTTGTGTTCAATAAAAAATTACCCCTATAATATATTTGAATCAACAGCAAAGATTCTATTTCTATTGTAACATCAGGAAACAAAATAACTTGCAAGACTATCANAAATAACTTGCAAGACTATCATAAGATTTTCCTTAACATTTATGTCTTTAACATGTCTTGAGGTTTTATATCAACAATTTATACATTACACCAAGCAGAAGTGCCCGTGTGTGAATTACCGTTCACAAAATTTTACCAACTTCAGTATCAGTTCCAAAGCATACCTCCGCAGTTCCACTTTCAAGGATAAATCCCTTTAGTATACCTGAAGTATTCACGGGAATTTTAATCTATTTGCTCAAGAAATAGAAATGGGAAAAATAATATTAAAGATAAATAATAAAACACGTTATTTCCAGTTTCCCACCTGCACTAGAAATGACTATCTTTAATGGTTTGTATGGACATGGAGAGTGGGGAGAATTGAGCAGCCCAAGGTTGGAGAGAATCTCTGTTGGTTGTATTGCGAAGTCGAACGACCGTCGGAGAGAACGTGATGCAGGGGAAAATGCCATTCGCCGTCGCAAGTCTTCGCTCTTCAGACGAGAGAATTGGGGAAAAGTGAATGAAAGGGAATAAGGGATTGGGAA
>CAIGRQ010288570.1:0-13013 GCA_903798375.1 Fraxinus sp. D2006-0159
AATGTATGACGTAGAGTGGCTCCAATCAATTTATAACTGTCTTCGAAATAAGAATTTTCCTTTAGGTATCTAAAAAAAAAAATTTCGGGGGCGCTACCCCCTAACCCCCGTGGGCCCCCCTAGTCCAACAGGCTGGCTCCGCCCCTGTTCATTTGATGTAATAATTGGAGTTGAATTTTAATTTGATGTAAAATTTGGTATAAAATAGTACAAAATTTGGTACGCTAGAGATGGCATAAACCTTCAATACCAACCTCATCCATTCCTTGATTTTTCTGCCAAAAAAGTCCCGTATCACTGTAGCAGAAAGCAAGTTATACTTTGATTCTTGAACAAATCAAAGCCCAATTTCTATATAAGCGAAGACGGGCCTCTCTCTCTCTCTCTCTCACACACACATTATAATATTATAATAAACCCATTGATTCCCCCATTTGACCAAGAGTAATGCAAAACCGTCTACGAAAACGGCACTACGACAAAAGTCGAAAGAAGAAAAGAAATTTCCCGTCAGTTTCCTCCCCAGCTTTCTATATAAGCCATTTTCCATTTCTACATTCGGAGTCCGGAGACTACAAAAAGAATAAAAAATCAAAAAGCTGTAACCAAGCTGCAATAATGTAAAATGGTGCAAAATTTGATGCAGCGCTAGAAAGACCTAAACCTTCAATACCAACATCATCCATTCCCTGATTTTTCTGCCAAAAGTTTCGTATCACTGTAGCAGAAAGCAAGTTATACTTTGATTCTTGAACAAATCAAAGGCCAATTTCTATATAAGCGAAGACGGGCCTCTCTCTCTCTCTCTCTCTCTCTCTCACACACACACACACACACATTATAATATTATAATAAACCCCCATTGATTCCCCCATTTGGCTAAGGGTAATGCAAAACCATCTACGAAAAGGGCACTACGACAAAAGTCGAAAGAAGAAAAGACATTTCCCGTCAGTTTCCTCCCCAGCTTTCCATATAAGCCATTTTCCATTTCTACATTCGGAGTCCGGAGACTACAAAAAGAATAAAAAATAAAAAAGCTGTAACCAAGCTGCAATATTTTGGGATGAGTAGAGACAACTGGGAAAGGTTGGTTAAAGCCGTTTTACGGAATGAAGAGCTTCGGGAACTTGCCCGTGCCCCCTCGATGGACCCGAGTGAATCGAGTGATGTCGGTTCCAGTTTAAGTTTTAGTTCTATTACTTCGGATCTCGATTCCAGGTTGAGTTTCAGTTCTCCTCCTCTCGAGCATGTGCCTGTCTCGCACCCTCAAGGTACATCTATTTTACTTTTGTGTGTTATAATGAACGTTAATCCTGAGACAACACAGAAGTTTTCAGCAAGATTTATCACTGGATTATGATCGGTGTTTCCTTGTGCTCGTTTATACGATGCTTTAAAAACATAAGATCTGCCAAAGATTTAGCACAATTTTATTAAGAAAATGAAGAATACTTCTGTGAACCAACTTCGAATCTTATTCAATTGATGATACATTACAGAGAGGACATGGCTATATTTGTAGAAGATTTAGGTTCCTACTTCACCACTGAATGTAAACTGAATTAACTGCTGCTAACCATCAAACTGAATTGACTGGTTGAAGGCTAAGCTAACGGATGTAACTAATTATCCTCTAAAATATCTTGAACAAATTTTTTGAAAAATGAAGTAATGCTTTGATTTCTTTTGCAGCTGTAAATAAAACTGAATTGACTGGTTGAAGGCTAAGCTAACGGATGTAACTAATTATCCTCTAAAATATCTTGAACAAATTTTTTGAAAAATGAAGTAATGCTTTGATTTCTTTTGCAGCTGTAAATAAAACTGAATTGACTGGTTGAAGGCTAAGCTAACGGATGTAACTAATTATCCTCTAAAATATCTTGAACAAATTTTTTGAAAAATGAAGTAATGCTTTGATTTCTTTTGCAGCTGTAAATAAAACTGAATTGACTGGTTGAAGGCTAAGCTAACGGATGTAACTAATTATCCTCTAAAATATCTTGAACAAATTTTTTGAAAAATGAAGTAATGCTTTGATTTCTTTTGCAGCTGTAAATAAAAGCCGTGCAGTTCTTTTCACAGGAAGTTCTTTTGTAGATTGGATAATCCCGAAAAGAAGGCTGGTGAAACAAAAACAGAAGTTCTTCGAGCAAAATGGTGGATTACTTTTACAACAGAAACTTTCATTGGATTATGAAACAGTTAGAAAAATTTCATGCATTTTTTATTGCTGTCCTGCTGGATCCTCAACCTATAGTATCAATGCTACTTCCATGCTAGAATAATTAACTAGGACTTAGAATGTCAGAATTATTGTCAATATTGTTTGGGAGTTGGTGCCTAGGTTTAACGTTACGCTAAACATTGTTGGAAAATGGAAAATGCTAAGTGAACATAATGGGTTACATAAGGGTGTCCATAAATGTAACCTCCCTCCAATAGGGAGGTGCCGGGTGTCCATTATGGACACCCTTATGTACAATGTGATATACAAGAAGCACCTAATGGACACCCTTATGTACAATGTGATGTACAAGAAGCACCTCCCATAAAGGGTCGGCACTCCCTCCATTAGGGGGGCGCCAGGTGTCCATTATGGACATCTTTATGTACAATGTGATGTACATATAGTATTTTCCTTTATTAAACTGGTCTATATTGATAAACTGTGGTGTATTTTATTTTGGTTTCACTTAATGTTTAGTATGATATAATTCTCAATCAAATCAAACATTCAGCTAAGACAGGTTAATTTATGCACTGCTAAGAGGTGTCTGATTTAATCCACACCTTGAAATATGCACACTCACTACTTATTGTATGATCATTCTGACTTTTCTATTCTTGTTTTTTCTTTCCTGTTACACGTTTTACTTTGTTTTTATTGTTAATGACAAGACCAAGTATAAACTAAGCCCCGTTTGACCCTCATTATTTGAAATTTTAATGGTTGGAATGATATTTTTTTAAAAATGTGTGGTTAAAAAAGAAGAAAATGTTTTAAGATTATGTGTAATAATATTTTATTGAAGAATGTTTGGTTGAAAAGAAAAGAAAGAAAAATGAGTTGTAATTTTAATGGGGACCAAACAGGGGCTAAGTTAAATTCTTCCTCCAGGAAATGAAGGACATTATTATATGAGAGATGCTGCACTGAAAGCTCAAGCTGTTAATGTCCAGCCTATTGCTGTTCCATCAATTCCTGGGGATGAATTGAAAGAAATAACTGCTCCAGGAAATGAAGGACATTATTATATGAGAGATGCTGCACTGAAAGCTCAAGCTGTTAATGTCCAGCCTATTGCTCTTCCATCAATTCCTGGGGATGAATTGAAAGAAATAACTGCTCCAGGAAATGTACATTATCATATGACAGATGCTGCACAGAAAGCTCAAGCTGTTAATGTCCAGCCTATTGCAGTTCCATCAATTCCTGGGGATGAATTGAAAGAAATAACTGATAACTTTGGTTCTGATTCTTTAATTGGGGAAGGCTCATATGGGCGAGTATATTATGGAATTCTTAAGAATGGTCAGGCTGCTGCGATAAAGAGGTTGAATGCAAGCGAGCAACGAGATGACGAATTCTTAGCCCAGGTTTCATTTGAATATTGTAACTTATTCAGTCCTACGAGGAATCAGGCATTCAGCATTAACAATATCCAACAAATTGGTTTTGAACTTGCAGGTTTCTATGTTGCCGAGGCTAAAACATGAAAATTTTGTTGAATTACTTGGTTATTGTGTTGATGGAAATCAGCGTATTCTTGTATATAAATTTCCATCTAATGGATCTCTTCACGATATTCTTCATGGTATGTGAACACCAATATTTTTGTTTCCTTGTCTGCTTTCCCCCCTGATAATCTTGGAGTCTTAAGTAGCAAAAATCTGAAACAGCGTTGTTACATTCAAATGTGGGGCATCAAGTTAAAAAATTTCCATGACTGCAGTTTCTTGTGAATAGTAGTTAAGTCATGCTATATTTACAACTGACAGATTAAGGAAGTTTGAGGTGGGCATTTTTTTACGTATTGATGATTATACAACTCCCATCTTTTGACATTTTGATCATTATGCTTCTCAGAATGCATTCCCCTGCCTTCATACTAATTAATTGGAATGCCGGAGTTTGTGTCTGGTCTGACTTTTTATTCTCAACTGTTCTCTGTGTTGATCCATACTAATAACTTGAGGACAATTTCAATTTTTAATCTTCAATTGTCATCTTTCAGGAAGGAAAGGTGTTGAAGGGGCACAACCTGGTCCTGTTCTTTCATGGGCACAGCGTGTAAAGATAGCAGTAGGTGCTGCTAAGGGAATTGAATATTTGCATGAAAAAGCAGATCCTCACATCATCCACGGTTATGTTAATTCCAGCAACGTGTTAATCTTTGATGATGATGTTGCTAAGATTGCAGACTTTGATTCGTCACAAGCTCCTGATACTATTTTTCTTAGGACATCTGTTTACTGTGCTCCTGAGTAAGATACTTTTGGAACGTTATATACACTCTCTCCTCTCTCCCCTTTCGAAATGTTATAATGCATTTTTCTATCCTCTCTCCATTTTGGAACTCAAAAGTCAAGGTCATAGATCATATGTACTATGTAAAATGAGTCACTTTGCTC
This sequence comes from Fraxinus sp. D2006-0159, assembly GCA_903798375.1. NCBI lineage: Eukaryota > Viridiplantae > Streptophyta > Magnoliopsida > Lamiales > Oleaceae > Fraxinus > Fraxinus sp. D2006-0159. The sequence continues at coordinate 4,639 of CAIGRQ010288570.1, forward strand.
CCTATATTATGGTTATTGAAGCTTGAATAAACCATTGTATCCTAATGTTAATCTGTTTCCTAGACTTTTTGTCAATCAGGATCGTTGAATGAGATATTAACGAACATTATGACTACATTATGAAATTTTTTGTTATCATAAATTCTATTTCGTAAAACTTTTTGTTTAGTCATCAGAACACTATTTTCTTATTTGCAACTTATCTAAAATCCAGCTTCAGAGTTTCAGTTATTTGAACCTTATATCTGAATCCTGTATTCATTTGGACCTCATCTTCCTATTGGCACTAAAACAATATTGGTGTTTTGTTATTTACTCTTGCACTTTGGTACCTTATTTGGCAGATATACAATGACTGGGCAGCTGAACTCAAAGAGTGATGTCTACAGCTTTGGTGTTGTCCTTCTAGAGCTTCTTACAGGACGTAAGACTGTTGATCATACATTTCCTCGTTGGCAGCAAAGTCTAGTTTCATGGGTATTAAGTTTCTCCAAATTTTCCTTTCTAACATCCGTGGTTCATTTCACACCTCATTTTATTTGAAATATAAATCTAATTTTTTGTGCTTTAGTTGTTTATTCAAATTTTCTACCATATTATTTAGGCTAGGCCAAAGCTGGGTGAAGACAAGGTCAAGCAATGTGTTGATGGAAGACTGGGAGGAGAATACCCTCCTAAGTCAGTCGCTAAGGTAACTATCAAGTTTCGATATAGAAGGAGAAGATTGCATTTTTCATGTACACATCTGGTGCAAGTGCTGAAGTTTGTAAATATTGCTGTACTGGCTAAGATTTATATCATTTTGATAAAGAAGAACAATATCCTGACCTTATAGTAAGAGATTAAGATATGTTTGTGTGCTATTATTACACTTCTCCTCACTCATTCTCTCTATTTATTGCAGATGGCTGCTGTTGCTGCCTTGTGCGTCCAATATGAAGCTGATTTCCGGCCAAACATGAGCATCGTAGTCAAAGCCCTCCAGCCACTTTTAAATGCTCGGCCAGGACCTGCTGGTGAAGCTGGCCAGACATGAGATTTTCAGTTAAGCTACTGATTGTGCTGCTTGGGCGGGATGAGTTGGTGGTGACTAGAAGCATGGTAATGTTTCTTTCTTCTCCATTTTGTTGAGTGAAGTGCATTAAAGATGTTTCAGTCAGTTTATTCCATTGTTGTTTATAATTTATGCAATGATTGTGTTTATCAAGAATCAAAAGGTCTTTCAGAAATGACAGTTTTTATTTCTCAGTGAATATCTGATGAATTTAAGTAATTATCCATCCAAATGGATGTGGATATTGATGAATATTTCCACACCCCAAACAACGAGAACACAATAACTCTTGTTTTCAATCATTATTCTTCTCTTTGTTCAATATCAGCTTGCTGATTAGCATCGTTTTTCCATTTGTTCCGACTAATTTAAGGTTAAAATGGCTGTCAGCTAAAAGCGATTAATAACAGCATATTGAAAACTCTTACAAACTTAAATTGTGGACTGTGTAGCAATTGAAGAGTGATTTTTAATGATACGCCTATATTGTCAATGTTATGTGAGTTAATAAAATTTCAAATCTTGATTATTATCGTCAAATGTCAAAATTGCTAGTTTGGAAATTGCATAGAAGTAATTAAAAGATATCAAATTCAGTGTACACTTGATGCAATTCAAGCATTAGTGGAACGCCGGGACAGAAAACCAAGTTATTTCCTTTGGGATGAGTAGTCTACTATCTAATATGAGGGTCTAAAAGATGCGTCGGGATATGTGTTCATATAGTATATTTTGTTGTGATAAAATAATAATTTATAATAAATAAATTGTGATACATTATAGTTTGATCATAAATAATTTGTTTATAACCAATGTATAATGATTGGCGTCTTGTACTGAAAGGTTGTAGTGTTGATCGATTCACTATTCGAGTTTGTGATTTATCTTCATCCCAAAAATAGTTAAAGGTGATATAGTTCACTTGGAGTATATTGAATGGAACACATGTCGAGTTTAATTCTATAGCATGGCCGTTCGGAGAATTGAATTACTTGATCGTCATGTATTTCATCTAAATCCCTTGAAATGGTAATGTATCAACTTGAGAACGAGCAAAGTAGAGAACATGAATTCGTGTCGGGAATTACCGTCCTGAAAAATGGGTAGAGTGACTACTTAAGTATTTTATGTTGAACAATTAAAACTGAGCTCAGTGTTTAGGGACAGTTAAACTTCGACATCTATTATAATTCACATGACTGTTAAAGAAAATGGTAATTAAGTTAGTGAGAATAATTAAAAGAGCAAAACGGTCATTTACGCTCGTACCTAATTATAAATCCTTAACGAGTATAAAATGCGTATACGGTAGGTTAAAGAAAAGTATTACAGATTTATTGGATTTTGTAATCTTATATGAGGGTGTTTGGTAAGGAATATAATCGGATTAAAATTGAAAAATTAGTCGTTATTGTTAACTTTTATTAGACGAGTGAGACCTAATAAAGGCTATATTTTCAATTGTAATTGAATTTTGAGCTCTCCCAAATAGGCTATATATTTTACGAGTTCAAATTTTTTTTGTCTTTAGTGAAAAATGTAAAAACTAATAATTAGATTGAGTATTCTATGATCAATTAGATAAGATTTAATTATTGGAGTTTAAATAACATATGTCCGATCAAGTCCATGTGGTAGCTCTATAAAATATTGAGACTTAATTACGGTAATTAAAATAATTTTGAGCTTAATTGTAATTACCACAACAAACTTATTTATAATTGTAATTGAAGTTCTAGGACTATATAATTAAATATAAACTAATTCGACGTGGACTTTAATTAAAATTCCTATTTGTCTTTTAATTAGATTTCTATTTGAAATTTGAATTATTATTGTACATGGATTAGAATTTATTTATCTTTGTAAATAAAGATTAGATGAACATAGAAATCCTAGAACAATCATAATACATAATTTCATTCCATATTGCTCAAATTGGAGGGAGAGAGAGAGAGAGAGAGATTTTTTTTATTTTTTTTTTCTTATTGTCAGGTTCAAGAATTAGTTTCTTGATTTAATTAAAAAAAATGTGTTTGTTTCATGGTGTAGTCTTGATTTTGGGAATATCATAGAAGATTTAGAGATTTGAAGTATTTTAAATTGGAATTAAAAGACCTTCAGAAACACCTGTTTGAGCCCTATAGGATTGTCCGAATGTATTTTGAAATGGTAAATTGATGAAGAATATGTGGTTAAAAAATTAAGAAAAAATTGAATTTATGTGTAATATCATTTTATTGGAAAATGTATTATTAAAAAGAAGAGAGGAAAAAAATGTATATTGAAAATAATAGGCCTAGTAAGCTGGAGTAATGTTATTCATCCTCATTGAGATTACAAATACAGTTTAGGTGGCGTTAATGTGACATTAAATGATATGTGAAATTAAATAAGTCATTTAATTTCACCTTTCATTTAACATATTATTTAGAGCCACATAGACTGTGTTTGTAACCTCATTGGGGATGAATAACATTATTCAATAAGCTGAGATATCGGGTAAAGCCCTTGAGCACAACGGCTTTGTGGCTAAATTTCAACTTCCACTAAATTTATGAATGTTTGGAGTGTTAATCATCTCTCGCATTATCTTGCAGTATTATTTTGGTACCATGATATGTCACATTCCTGCTTGTTTGTGAGACCTAAATAACGAAAATCACTTGACATGAGAAGACAATTGCTTCTACAAGTGAGGTTGTCAGAACAATTGATAGAGATGTCAACTCAATTTGAAATTATCAGATGGTTAACTTTCACTCGCATAAGACTCATCGGAATGATGATAGATAGTCCACCATCTAATTCACTTTGTAAAATCGTGTAAGCCCATGTTCAAATTGAAGTTTAGTGCTTGTTTGGAAAGTCTTGAAAAGTTAATGTCAAAATTAACAATTAATTTTAACTAGGCACACATTATATCAGTCCCAATAGTACATTATATGGGGCCCATGGATACTATTTACTTTTCACTACTTATTTTGCGAGATCTAAATCAACATTTTAACTCTTCCAAACAAGCACTTAGTTACTTTATCGCCAAATGTTCCTAGTTATTGGAAACCAAAATGGCACATTGATCATAGTCATTTGAGATCAAGGATTGATTGGTCATGTGAAGTGTTGGAATAAATCAAGGGCATGGTACCTAACAATCCCCCTCCGCACGGTCTCCTCCAATCTTGTTTGCAAATATTATACTTGTTTGTATATTTAGTTCAAAAATGTAAGAATCTAAAACCTAACAAAATGTTCCTAGTTATTGGAAACCAAAATGGCACATTGATCATAGTCATTTGAGATCAAGGATTGATTGGTCATGTGAAGTGTTGGAATAAAGCAAGGGCATGGTACCTAACAAGCCCCCTCCGCCCGGTCTCCTCTAATCTTGTTTACAAATATTATACTTGTTTGTATATTTAGTTCAAAAATGTAAAAATCTAAAACCTAACATGCATTTGACAAAGGATCCAAGCCAGCTTTGTAAAAGGGAAGATTACAAGGTATTATTCGACAATAACTATGGAATAAATTATCTCTTTCTCCCCGATTCATGCATTATTTGTCAACAAAATAAATTTGGTGTATTTCTTATTTGAGAATGAGACCGCTTGGTATTCTTGGAGAGTTGAGATCTATTGTAGTTAAAATAACATTTAAAATGTCGTATTATTATTTCTTATTTCGAGCTCATGAAATGAGATATCAAGATTTTTAAGTGAGGATAGCCAAACAAAAATACCAAAAATATTTTTGCCCATGTGCAACATATATATATTATAAGTTTCAGCTAGAAAAAAAAATAACCATGTTGAGAATTGAAAAGTCTAATTCTACACAATCAAGAGCAATAAATCGCAGTAAAAATTTACGAAAGTACATGTAAGATTAATATAAGTTTGCTTCAATATGAGCCTACGCTTCCTTTTGTCATTGTAGTAATTTAGTATGATGAAATGAAGTTAAAAAATAAATCGTATACCATGTTTTTACTAATATCTTCTCTTTTATGATGATTACTTAAACGCTATTGACGATTCCCTATTTATTAAAAATTAAGGCGAGATCAAATTTATAAGTGTAAAAATCCATTTTTCTCATCCCCTTCCAAACCCAACGGCAACCTTACCGCGAAGATCGATCCATGTAAAGATTCCACACAATAACAATAATTAAGATTCACGACTTTACATAGAGGTGGCAATCGAGCCGAGTAGCTTGTCGGCTTGTCCGCTCGGCTCGTACTGTAGCGATCCATGGGCCGCTCGAGCTCGTCNCCAACGGCAACCTTACCGCGAAGATCGATCCATGTAAAGATTCCACACAATAACAATAATTAAGATTCACGACTTTACATAGAGGTGGCAATCGAGCCGAGTAGCTTGTCGGCTTGTCCGCTCGGCTCGTACTGTAGCGATCCATGGGCCGCTCGAGCTCGTCAAAAGACGAGCACGAGCCCGATTGACAACCCTAACTTTACACATCCTTCCTTAAAGGTTTCAACTTCAATAACTGATATTTGATTAAATTTTTTTATTATAATTTAGATAGACATTTTTATTTTATGAAGTATACGAGTTATTGATAATAACATGACATAATAATATACTTTTCCCCATTTGACAATCATTATTTGGAAAAAAAATAATATTTTGAATAATGATTTTTATGATAATGTATAGTTAAAAAATATGGAAGTATTTTAGGTTTTCGTGCAAAATATTTTATTGTGTGAACGTGTTTGTGATTGAAAATGAGTGTTGATTGTCATGTTGTTTCACCCAATTCACATCAACCTGGTACTTGATTGCCTGGGCACGATAATGAAGGTTTGGGGCTTCAATTTTGTAGAATGATGTAATTTCCATTTACTTTTTATTAATTGTAAGTATACATAGTTAATAGGAGTGATTATGTTTGATATTGGCCTGTAGGAATTGATACATATTTTCGCCAATTCTTGAATTAATTGGTTATAGTCAGATAATTTATTTATTTTAAAGTGAATTTTATTATCTAAAGTTTTGTTAGGTAGATGTAACTTTCAAATTCTTGATTGGTCTAAGAGTCACATGTTACATTTCACCTGATAATCTATTATAATTTACAAATAGTTGAAAGGAAGTTTTATTCGAAACTTGGTGGATTAGCGAAGCTAACAGTTGAATCCTGCATAGGAAGTTGAAAATCCATAAAAATTGAAGGCTTGTTTGGGCCATATTTTTTTTTTTTTGTTGGTATATAATTCATTTTGAAATGGTAGATTGATGAACAATTTATGGTTAAAAATGAAGATTTTTTTTAGATTGCGGTAATATTATTTTATTGAAGTACACATGGTTGAAAAGAAAAGGAAGAAAAATATAATTTGAAAAAAATGAGGATCAAACAAGGGCTAAATATCACATCAAATGAGAATAATTTTTTTAATGATTCTAACCCTACTATAATTCAATTATTTCAATAATACCTTACTTTTCGTTTTTCAATATATATTTAATTTATTTAAAAATTTAGTTACCATCAATGTAAATATACAATTGGCAAATTCATTTTACATGTGTGCCTTCGTTAATGTATGAATGTTTTATTATTAATTCTCGAATAATTAATATTCATCTTCATTTATATATTTCAGTGTTATTAATTCTAATTATAAGTTAATGAGTATTTTACATTCAAGAATATATTTCATTATTCGTTTCCATGTATGTTAATTAATATCCCGTTTATTTAAATTGAAAATTAAATAAATGATTTAACATTTATTATCATGTATATATTCCATAGTATAAATTTTAAATTAATTAATATTCAAATATTATTTTTACAATACTTATAAAGTATTTAACGTGCAATATACATTAAACGTTGATTAGTTTACGTAAAAATGACTTCAAAAGTGATTCATACATTTTTTAATAAAATAATATTATACGTAAATAAAAAAAAAAATCTTTATTTTTTAACTACACATTTTCCCAAAAATTACTATTCCAAAATATATTATTTCCAAAAATCTCATTATAATGGAGGCCAAACAAGGGAAATATGAAAACCCTATTATCTAGTTCGAATTAAAATATGAAACTGTGAAATTTGGACAAAAAAGAAGATAGATAGTTTAATAATCCTTTTGAGAGAAACGTATATATTTGAACATAATTGATTTCCTACCCATGGTAGGTAGAAGTTATCTTACCCGCTGTTGATGTGGCAAGCATTACCATGTCAGCTGTCGTTGGTGAGCATGTTTTATCCTACCTATCATGGGTAAAAGATCATTTCTATATATTTGAAAGAATGAACAAAAATTTTCAAGAATAATGCTACTTATATATAAACAGTTGCATAATGATTTATATACATATGATGTGTAAAAAAAGAGTGATTTTTCTTTATTTGGTTGAAGAAACTTAACATCAATCATGTTTCACCATATCATATATGTAAATCATTATTTAAACATATTATACACATATAATACTATCAAAATTTCAAACCATCAATATTTCACCTTTTGATCTTAAGGTGATACTACACATACATAACGGTGTACATACTAATTTACACCTCTCACATGGAGGAGGGCCCACATACAATAAACAATAATTCTACTTGTACAAAATAATTGGACAATTTTTTTGACAAAATACCACTTGACGGTATGAGGAGAGAGTAAACCTGTGTGGACACCATGAGGGGTACACACATCATTTCCCTTAACCATGAAGATTCTCTTTTTGTACAATTGACTTCGTTTAAAGCAAAGCCAAACATGCTCTAAGACCATCTCCAATGGAGACCCTTTTGCACCAAAATACACCAAATTTTGGTGCAAAAGGTCTCCAATAGAGCACCATCTTCCGTACCATTTTGGAAAAATGGTGCAAAGTCAATTTTGCCCTTCATTTACTTTGTCAAAAATTTGTTTGGAGGGTATTTGTGTCATTTTAGTTATATAATTTTTAATACAATTATTATTATTATTATTATTATTATTATTATTATTATAAAGAATATTATTAGTATTATTATTTGCATTTAAATTAAATTTGAAATGTTAAAAATAATAATTACTGAATTCCGATAATTAAATTGAAATGATATTTCGACTTCATATTTAGTAATAATATGTTTTAAATCTACCATGTTTTAATAATATATTTATTTAATAAATTTAATATTTTCCTTAATTTCGCATAATTATTTATTTAGTAATTTATAAATTTCTAAAATGAATAAATAATTAATATTCCGAATAAATAAATTACTAAGAAGAAAAAAAAAAAAGAAAATGATTAAACATTGTTCATTT
>CAIGRQ010288612.1:0-13699 GCA_903798375.1 Fraxinus sp. D2006-0159
TTTTGTTAATTATAGATATATAAAATCTTAAAGTTAATTTGTACCTAAGTTTTTTATAAATTTTGGTAATTCTATAAGTTTTAGGACTTCTCATAATATATAACTTTTTTGGGATTTAATTTTTTGTTTTATAAATTATTGGGGACTAATTTGAAACTTTTTATATCTTTATAATGGCTTTAAGTTACAATTTGTGTAAAGGGTATTTTTGGAAATTTTTATATCTGTAAAACTTTGATTTTTCTGTACACTCAGATTTTTTCAAAAGAAAAGCTATAACTCTCTCTCTCTCACTTGACCGCAGTGGAACTCCTTTATTCTCCACCGTCGCCACCGGACAAAAGAACTGCTATGTCAGACGCCACCATTACTAACCTAACAGAAAGACTTCAATTTGTATCGTAATCCTCGGTTTGTACGTATTCTTGCAATTTCCTACTTGTTTCAAGTAATTCTTCAACTAATCTAAAATTCAATTTTTAGGAAAGTCCATCAACGACAGATCCTGCTAGTGAACAAGCTTGGAAAAAAAGGAAGAAACAAAATGGAGATCGCCACTGCATTTGTGGTTGTTTTATGGGTTTTTAGTGTTGGGGGAGCAGAGTCAAAGTACATGGTATACAACACCTCACAGGGCATAGTCCCCGACAAGCTAAATGTACATTTGGTTCCTCATACCCACGATGATGTTGGCTGGTTGAAGACTGTCGATCAGTACTATGTGGGCTCTAACAATTCCATCCAGGTCTCTTCTATGTTGTTAATCATTTCAAATATCTAATCGGATAAGGAAGAAATTTATGTTAATTGTAATCAATGTAGGGAGCATGTGTGCAAAATGTATTAGACTCTTTGGTGCCAGCTCTGTTGGCTGACAAGAACAGGAAATTTATCTATGTTGAGATGGTTAGTTTGTTAATGCCTATCTACCTTATTTTGTTCCGTCTTTTCAGAGTTGTGACATACTTTGAGTTTTTTGATTCTTAAACATAAGGAAGCACTCAGAATATTTGCACAATATTGTAAACTCTTATTCAAATTTGCTGCAGGCATTTTTCGAACGATGGTGGAAGGACCAGAGTGAAGCAGTCCAACTCACAGTGAGGCGGCTAGTTAGCTCTGGTCAACTTGAATTCATGTAAAGTTATCTGATTTCTGACTCTTCTCTACCCAATTGATTCTTGCAAACTCAGTCACTGCATGATTTAAAAGTCCTGACAGGCGTTTGAATATCAGGTTCCTACAAGGGAAATAAGAACAAAGATATATGAATTCTATATGTAAATGACAATGTTCTAAAATTGTCATTGTATTGTTCTTAGAATTTGTCATCATATTCAAGCAGATATTGATATCTCTATTTCCTGATTATTACTACCGTATTTCAAGAAGTCCAGTTCTCATTCAGATTATCCATATTCTTGTTCTAGAAATGGGGGAATGTGCATGCATGATGAGGCGGCGACGCATTACATTGACATGATTGAGCAAACAACTCTAGGGCACCATTTTATTAAGAGGGAGTTTGGTGTCACTCCAAGAATTGGTTGGCAAATCGATCCCTTTGGACATTCTGCCGTGCAGGCTTACTTGTTAGGAGCAGAAGTAAGTATCTGTCTTTTGTCGAGTTTTAGCCAGGGCCAATTTTCTGTTTCAGATGGCAGGACCAAAATGGTGTAGATTTTTGAAACTAATGATACTCTAAACAAAGTATTAAGGCTATTAATTCCATAAAGAAATTGTGGGCTCATTAATTGTCGGAATACTTTTCTACTTTTGCAGATTGGATTTGACTCACTTTTCTTTGGGCGAATTGATTATCAAGACAGAACCAAACGGAAATATGAGAAGAGTCTTGAAGTTGTTTGGTGGGGTTCTAAGAGCCTTGGTTCGTCTGCACAGGTACATGGCACAAACAAGTTTAACTTTCTTTTTTCATGAATTGACATTTAATATATAATATTTTGCTGAAGGAGACTTCTTTCTGAGATATCATTAGTTTCTTCCATCAACTTTCAGATTTTTGCTGGTGCTTTCCCAAAGGACTATGAACCACCTTCTGGTTTCTACTTCGAAGTTAATGATGCTTCACCTATCGTTCAAGTAATCATTTGGAAAACCTTGATATCTTTCTTCAATGTCTCCATGTATTTCTTTGCTCCATTATATTTTCACATTTTTTTCTTCATGCATTAAAATTGAAGGATGATCCCACTTTGTTTGATTACAATGTTCAAGAGCGGGTTGAAGACTTTGTAGCTGCTGCACTGTCTCAGGTAATTTGGTCGTTTCTGTTTGACATCAAGCTGAAATGTGAAGCATCTAAATTTGTGTTTTAAAATGCCTTCTTTTATTTATATTGCATCACTTGTTTAATTGGCAGGCTAACATTACTCGGACAAATCATATAATGTTTACAATGGGAACCGACTTTAAGTATCAATATGCACACACATGGTTTAGGCAGATGGACAAGCTCATTCACTATGTCAACATTGTAAGTGTCCTAAACCTTCTTATGGTTCTTTAAAGTGTATTCCCCTTCTGCTTTCACTTCTTTCCTACAGTACAAAAACAAGAGGTTTTGAATTCAGAGTACCATGTTTGTTTCATATCATTATTGCTTTGAAACAATCTAGGACATTACTGACCAGGAATATTTAGAAAAACGAAGTTACTGTTCTTATTAGCACTGGTCAACAAGAAATAGCAAAAAAGAATTGACTATATTGGATTTCTTTCCCCTTTCAACTCTGCTTATTCAAAGCTAGTTCATTCAAAATTCCAGAAAATAGAAAATTTGACTCTACTGAAATCTTTCATTTCTAAATTCTTTGATACTGTCTGGGGGGAAAATGGATTTTGTAAATTCTTCAGGTTAGTATTTATTTGATCAATAGTTCGATGGGGTCTGTAATCTTTTTCTGTTTATTAAAAATGGACATTAAATAGTTTACTTAATATGAAATTTATTGCAAGTTGAAGCTCCTAGCATGGAAAACATTGTAAAATAGCCTAGGGAGCCTTGTGAAATTCCTTGGATTTTTTTTAAAAATAAATAATATCAAAATTATGAAACTAAATCAAAGAAAATTGATTTTGATGTTTAATCATGAACTGGAAAATCTGGAAACGAACTAGGACGGAAATGGAACTGAAACAGGAAGAAATGGAAATTGGCCTTTGGGACCAATAGGTGTGGCCACCCTTAGAACTTCACTATTTGTTTTGAAACTCCAATTCCTATTTTATTACCATGGTTGTACATTTACTTCATCAAAATATAACATTCAACCCCAGGGAAAGAAGGAACGAGGAATGGTTTATGTTAATGGACATTGCTGCCATATAGCTTCCTATGACGCAATGATTTACACCCACACTTATTTGACTCGCCAAACGGGTTCGGATTAGCATGAAGTTTTTATAAAAACACTAAAAACTCGTAAAGCTTTCAAACCCCACAAGCCTTGACCAAGAACTTAAAAGAATTCATGACATGGAAACAATTTGAAAATCAGGCACAAATGTCTTTTTAACCTAATTTGATTCCATTGTTACATGTACTCAAATCTATAAATCGATTACAAATGACAGTCAAACATAGCAAATCACAAGGTTAATAAAAACATAACTAAACTTTAGATAGAGGAAATGTCTCTATGCATCTTTCAACTTCAAGCTTAACTTTAAACTTATTAATCATTGCTTATACTTATCTTAAATAGACTAACATTTCGATGCGTCCTTCCACCTTTCTATAACATGTAATATCCAAATCATCCCATGTCTTCCTTATGTTCTCTGTAGGACACACACTTTAATTAGGTTAACATGTTCGTGTCCGACACTCCTCGGACATTTTGTCATAGTTATTTTTTTATTTGTCAAAAATATTATATACTTTTTATATCAAAGTTATTATTAAATAACAAATATATATTTATATTTTAAAGATTTCCACAACAAAAATTATTAACAAGTATAAAACTAAATTTATACTATATAAATGAAGAATTTTAAAGAGTTTAATCAACGTGTCGACAATGTGTTGTGTTAGTACTTTTTTGAAAAATCGCGTATTGACGTGTTCGAAACGTGTTGTGTCGGATACGCGTGTTCGAAATGCGTCCGTATATGTGCTTCATAGCTTATCTTCATTCCATTAGTTAATCAATTATCCTAAAAAATATTAGGAAGGGTGAGTGTAAAAGTACTCCTTAGGAACAATTCATGTGCACACCTGAATTCAACTTATTGAAAATTTCAACATTTAATCATACATGTAACTTGAACATATAGGGATTATTGGCAAAATTCATGTTTTGAAAAACTTTTCATCGATCCCGAAGAACCCTTTTCTATCCCTAAGAACTTTTATATTAAAATTTTACTGCACTTTTTCTTACATTGTTCTTGAATTGAAACCTGAGAATCCTTTCTTTGAGACACAAAACCCGGAATCTTTCACAAAGCAAAAGACTGCAGTAACCCCTTAATATTCTTCTTGTATAATGACTTAAAATTACATAAATTTGAGAGAGGAGAAAAATACGCGTGTGATGGAGATGGAGACTAAATGAAAATACTTTCTTGTAACTTCTCCTTTAAATTGCTCAAATCTAAGAACTAGTGTATTAAAATTTTATATCCCTTTTTCTTACATTGTTCTTGAATTGAAAAGTTGAAGATCTTTTCCTTGAGACACGAAACCCGAAATCTTCCACAAAGCAAAGTACTACAGTAAACCCTTTAATATTCTTCTTTAATAATAACTTAAAATTACAGAAATTTGAGAGAGGCAGAAAATACACGTGTGATGGAGATGGAGACTAAGCCCCTGTTTGGTGGTGATTAAAATTAGATTTTTAGTAAATTTTTATCGAAATTGGTGAAATATGTTGTTGAAAAGTTGTGGGACCTGTATAATACGTGGTTAAAATTAATTTTTGACTTTGATTTAGATCAAAATTTTAATCGGTACCAAATAGGGGCTAAATGATAATACTTTTTGTAACTTTTCCTTTAAATTATTCAAATCAATGAAAAATTAAGGAGTAAGTTATTGCGGTATCTTTTCCATGTTATATTGACTTTAAGTGGGAAGTTGATAAATTCTATAACTCCCAAAAGCCAAAAATAAAATACTTTTGAAAAACATCAGCATGGTCGAACCTGTGTTTCCTCTATGATAGGCCATGTAGATTTCCATTAATCTAAAAATGCAATTGCTTGTTAGGGAAATGAAATAAAATTCTTTTAAACTTAATCAATTTAAATCTTTGGTCTTAAACCAAATTTATGATTTCATCGCTTATGTGGGGCCCGCACCCCCCAAAGGCTTGTCTACTGACTGCCTAAACATAACAATCAAGAGAAATGAAAATTCCGGGACCTTACAACTTCTCCTTAAATGGCAAATTTTGAAAGTTGAAAAATACATTGATTGCATTGGTAAACATTGGGTTCAAAAGAAGTGCTTAAATTCCATCCAGTATAAAAAGTAGCAGAGTGGCAACGGGTTTATAAATTAATGAATAATTTCATAATGTGAATTGGTTTTATCTGATCCTTGTGGTATCACATTTACATGCATGTTACCTAAGAAAAAGGGACACGTCACAACTTGCGAGGACATATTGACAAGCGATTATTCATAAAGTAGGATACACATGTCAATTTAAATTTTTTAAATTAATACATTTATATATTATATCTTTATTCTTAAAACTATATATTACTACTGCAAGGAAAGAAAAATGCACATAGCATTGTACAAAATTCGACATGAAGTTAGTACAACTTTCTGCCATTAATTTGAATTTTTTAACGAATGTTTAATAACTAAAATTTTCCGTATTTTCATTTTCTGATTAATATAATGGGACTTTATGTGTCCTTGATGTGTCGAGGACATGTTTCTCTCGAGTTGGACTAGAAACAATAGGAAAAGTATAGGACATGCCACATGGCATGACAGATGTGCTCGATGAGTGTCCCGAAAGTACCCTTCAATCCCAGAAATTTTAAAATATATAAAATAGGCACACCACATGGCAGGTCGGACATGTGTCTTGGAGTTTCCTAGGAGCGTCAGTGTTCGAAATAAGATGACGATAGTCAGCCACCGATACAGATCGCCTTAATAGTATTGACTTGCTTTAAATGCCTGATTTACTCTATTGAGCTCTCATGGTATGGATAGATTCTCTTCCATTATTTCTGAGTCCCTATCTCAGCATGTCTACATCTTCAGGATATTCACTCTATAAGTTTGTGTCAATATTTGCTGCACAGGTTCCCTCCTTTCTTTCTTGCTGTCCTGTACTGCTATGTTGCAATTATCAGTGTTAAAATACAACAATAAATGACTTCTAAAAATTCCAGGATGGACGTGTAAATGCACTGTACTCAACTCCATCCATATACACTGATGCGAAACATGCAACTGAAAAAGCCTGGCCTATAAAGACTGAAGACTTCTTTCCGTGAGTGATAAGTAGAGCAACTCTTTGTTTTATTTTACTTATGACTTTTTCATTTGGATTCCATCTTAGAGATAAAAGAATTCTCTCGTCAGATATGCAGATCGTGCACATGGTTACTGGACAGGGTACTTCACGAGCAGACCAGCCATCAAACGTTATGTTAGAATGATGAGCGGCTATTACTTGGTATTGTTTGACTTGAGTTTTCGTAATGTTAGACCTGATGCGTGGTGATGATATTGATGTACTTGTGTATATTTAGGCAGCGAGGCAACTCGAGTTCTTCAAAGGTAGAAATAAATCTGGGCCCAACACTGACTTGTTGGCTGATGCTCTAGCAATTGCTCAGCATCATGATGCAGTTACTGGAACAGAGAAACAGCATGTGGCTAACGATTATGCAAAAAGACTGTCAATGGGATACGTGGAGGTGCAAGTTCAATTGACTATTAGTTTTTTGACAACTAGTACTGTATTCATTACCTTGAGTCAATTTGGAAGAGTAAACAGTCATGCGCTATCTGTCTGCAGGCTGAAAAGGTGGCATCATCATCATTGGCTTGCTTGGTGGATTCCACATCATGCACCAGGGGTCGAAATGCAAAAACAGAATTTCAACAGGCAAAGAGATACATTTAACCTTTTAGCCATCATGCTTCATTGTCCTCGTACTTTTAGATTCTTGAAACATTTTTGAAGCAATGTCAACAGTATAATTTTTACTTCAACATGAAAGGCCTTTTATGTTGATATCTGTAACCAATTGCAATGTGCCGGCTATGATTATATCAATTATGAGGCCTGTAAACCCAATCTAGTCTAGATGCTTGATGTTTAGTTTAGCATTGAACTGGATAGCAGTACATCTGCAGATATATAAGATGGTGTAGTAAAACTAAAATGTTTTGGAATATGTTTACTCCCTCTGAGCTAGAAGAATTTTTTTGCTCAACTACTTCTCCACTTTGTCTTTTCTGAAGACTTCAATTCTTGAAAATTGGAATTAATATTATTGGAATATATAATAATTAAATATGCAACAGAGTTCTCATGACTTACAATATACATGCCTATGATTGACAGAAAATCAAAATTATGAAACAACTTGTGTGCTGCAATCTTCATCTTAGAGTCCAGAAATTATTTTGTGATAATGGATTGTGGTCCCGATGCTTGTATCTTTTTTTCAGTGTCCACTTCTGAATATAAGTTACTGTCCTCCATCAGAAATCGATTTCTCCCATGGGAAAAACCTGGTAGGGGTTTAATTATCTCTTTTTCACTTCTTGTTTCACTAACAAAAATTTATTTCCTACGACTTTTGGAAGTATAATAAAACAACTAACAGATGTATTCCTCTTTTAGATTGTTGTGGTCTACAATGCTCTTGGATGGAAGAGAGAAGATATAATCCGTATACCTGTAGGTATCCCAGTTCTGATCTTGATTCTTGGTTTTATTAATTCTAAGCATTACTAAGCCCTTGTTTGAGCCTCATTTTTCAAAAATGCATTTTTAACCATACATTCTCCTAATAAAATAATTTTACCTGTAAAACAAAAAAAATTATCTACTTATTAACCCCACAATTTCCCAAAAATCACTATTACAAAATATATTCTTCTTTGAAAATGGGGCTCAAACAATGGCTAAATTTGTTAAGTTCTTTTTTGTGGGGATCAAAATGTTTCTCATGTCAATTTTGAATTTTCTGTCACAAGTTTTCATTTTACGTAAATTTTAATTTAAATCAAAGTCATTAAGTAATTTTAACCTCTTATTTTATAGAATCCACAACTTTTCAACCACACATTTCCTTAACTTCTATCAAAATTTACTAAATTTCTGATTTTAATCCTCACCAAGCAGGGGCAAAATTTATTCAGTATATCTTCATACACTAGTGATCTTCTTACTCATCTCATATCAAATGTTTTTGTTTCCAAGTATCTTCCGCATACATGAAATTAGACGTCTTTTAGGACATAGCATCATCATGATATCAACAACTAGGAACTTGCAATGTTATGTTACAAGCTTGATCAATAAAGCAAGGAAATTTTGCAGTCATTTTATCTAGTAATACATTCTCCCAAATGTCTATAACTTGAAATTGGTGAACTCTAAAATGGCAATCTGGAATATAGTTGAATGACTACCTGGTCAAGCCCATCTTTTGGTCAATAGTGAACGATATTGACGATAACTCCCAGTAAGGTCTCAACCTTTTGCAAAAAGCATGGGTAGACATTACATATTGACTGGACTTTTATATCCTATTTTGAAAAAAAAGTATAATATGGAGGTGCTCGTGCATTTAACTAGGAAGAAAAATAGAGGATTTATGTTGATATTAGTTTATATTCTTTATTCTATAAATATAGGGCTCATTCATTTAACTAGGATTGCAAATAAAGAATTATGTTTATATTA
This sequence comes from Fraxinus sp. D2006-0159, assembly GCA_903798375.1. Classification (NCBI taxonomy): domain Eukaryota; kingdom Viridiplantae; phylum Streptophyta; class Magnoliopsida; order Lamiales; family Oleaceae; genus Fraxinus; species Fraxinus sp. D2006-0159. The sequence continues at coordinate 8,922 of CAIGRQ010288612.1, forward strand.
GTTCACATTCTTCATACTGCAAGTAGAGGAAAAAGGTCTTCCATTTTGTACTATGTGAATTTACAAATAGAATTCTCTATAGGTTATGCATGAAGATGTTACTGTACGTGATTCTGCTGGAAGGGTAATTGAATCTCAGGTCCTTCCTTTATCTGAAAATTATATGAGCTTGAGAAACTACCTTGTAAAGGCATACCGGGGTCAATCACCAAGTAAAACTCCAGAGTTTTGGCTCGCATTTTCAGCATCTGTACCACCACTTGGATACAATACATATACAATTTCAAGAGTGAAAACTGAAGGTGTGGTCCATGATTTCTTTGGGTTAAGTGTTTCTTTGCGGGAAGACCGTGTCAATGAAATTTCCTCAATTTATGATTGCATTGATTTGCATTTTTATGCCTTTCTTGAAATAGGTGCTAGTTCAGCAAGATCATCTGTACACTTACTTCAAAGAGGTGACAAATCCACTTTCGAAGTGGGTCATGAAAATCTTAAGCTTTCATTTTCAGCTGAGGAAAGGAAACTTACTTATTATATGAACAGAAGAAGTATGGTAAGCAATATACCTGAGAGTTTCACATAATTGCTTTTATATCACCCCTTTCCTCATGCTTAAGAACATAATTTATTTTCTTTAGGTTTGTTCTTCTGTGCAGCTGTCCTTGTTGTTCATATATAACATTGTTATTTTCCCTGCATAACTGATACCTATGACTATTGAAGGTTAAGGAAAGTGTTCAACAGTCTTTCAGCTACTATGCTGGATATAATGGAAGTGATGAAAGCCCTCAGGTCATCTACATTTAACTTTTCACACTATCTAAGCTCCCCGCCTCTGCCCTCTTTCATTTGACTTTAGTTTGTATTTGTTCATGGTTCGTAACACATTTCTCTCTAAATTTCTTTTTCTGTATCTTTTATTTTCTGTTGAAGTCATCTGGGGCATATGTCTTCCGTCCAAATGGTACATTTCTCTTAAAGCCAGCGAAAAAGGTGTAGTGCCATCAAAATTCAGCTCAGGAGTGCAAACAACTTTCCACTCGAAATGCTTGAACTAAAGTTTCTCCTGAATTTGCAGGACATTCTAACAGTTATACGAGGACCTATTATTGATGAAGTTCACCAGAAGATTAATCCATGGATTTATCAGGTGCATTTCTTCAATTGTTTTAAACAAAATATCAAGTTTGACCATGAAAATTAGGAGTTAAAAAGAGAAGTCATTATGCATATGACAGCGTTGCAAAACTGTTGTCCACTCATCCTTTTGATGTAGACTGCTCGAAAACAATACTTCTAAGTTTCAACAATGGGTGAGTTGAAGTAATCGCTGTTATACAGCAACAGATCAAAATTTTGTTATGAGCAATGCTAATGACAAGCAACCTTGAAAGTCCCTTTCTGTACCCTTGTTCCTATGGAAACTGATGCTTCATTCATTATGTGTCAATGCAGATTAACCGTCTTCTCAAGGGTAAGGAGCACGTTGAAGTTGAATTCACAGTATGTTTATGTATTTGACATTGAACTATAATCTGGATTTTTATTGTATAGATAATATAGATCTAAGTTTCTTCCAGGGCAGTAACAGGTTGAAATAGACATTACGGTAGATACTATTTCTTTTTATAGCTCAGTAAAATGTTTTTTCATGGAATCAGGTTGGCCCAATCCCTGTGGAGGATGGAATTGGAAAAGAAGTGGCTACTCAAATCACAACTAACATGGAGACCAATAAGACATTCTACACCGATTCAAATGGCCGTGATTTTATTAAAAGGGTATTTTTTTGGTTTTTGTGGCCACACCTACTATTCCATATTTTGTATGGATGGGTGAAAATAAACTTGTTTAAATTGCATAAAAAATGTTGAAGAAATGAAAAATTGAAGAAGCGTTCCTTCAATTTATATTTATTGGTTAAATTTTTCTTACATACGATGATAGAAATTTATTTGCTATTCAGATTCGTGATTTTAGGACGGATTGGGACTTGGAAGTGAATGAACCTGTTGCTGGAAATTATTACCCAGTATGTTTCTCTTCCTCAGGGTTTTTTAAATGTCCAAATACTTGTGCAGATAATACATGAATATTGTTATTGAGTTCTTGTACAACGATAATTTTCCTCCTTCAATGTTGGTCAAGATTGAACTTTTTATATGCAGATAAATCTTGGTATTTACGTAGAAGATGATAAGACTGAACTTTCAGTCTTGGTGGACAGAGCTGTGGGAGGATCAAGCATGGTAGATGGACAGATTGAACTGATGCTTCACAGGTTTTTATTACCTTATCAGATGTTTCAATATCTATTGTATATCAATGTTACCATGCCTTCATATATATAACTTTTCTTTCTTATGTAGGAGATTACTACGTGATGATTCTAAAGGCGTCGAAGAGGCATTAAATGAAACAGTCTGTATTGATAATAAATGCAAGGGATTGACGGTGAGTTTATTCAACAAACCTTATAATACTTTTATGCTCATCCCAACCTGCTAGCCTTTTCCTTTTTCCATTATATTATATAAAAGAAAAAAATCCTCGACGTAGCGAAATAACCCATCCCTTTCCATGCAAGTATTCTACTTATGGCATTTAGTTACTTTTGTAAGTGTAATCTTCAGTTTGACCTTAATATCTGTTAGTACAAGTATTGCTACACTCCAATTTCATTATTACCAATACTGACTGCTCTAGTTCATTTGTAGATCCAAGGAAAATATTATTACAGAATAGACCCGCTTGGAGAGGGTGCAAAGTGGCGCCGTACAACTGGCCAAGAGATATATTCTCCGTTTCTTTTGGCCTTCACTGAAGAGGTATGGAAATTAGTGTCAAAGTTTCCTACTTTATTTCAGTGTTGCTTAAGCATGAAGTTCTTCCTCAGGTTGAAGATAATTGGATGAGCTCTCATGTACCAACCTACTCGGCGATCGACTCGTACAGTTTGCCTGATAATGTAGCTATTATAACATTACAGGTGATTTTGACATATCCTTGTTACATGAATATCATTTATTTGTATATTAATTTTTTCAAGAAAGGAAAAGAAATACTTCTTGTGGGGTTTAGATTTGTACGATCAATTCTATTATGGGGCGGTGCAGAAATTATGCAATTGAATCCTCATTTTTTCAGAATTTCTTTTAAGATAAACCTTTTACTTTCTAAAAATGCAGGAGCTGGACACTAGAAAGGTTCTTGTCCGCTTAGCACATCTATACGAGGTTGTAATCTCTCATTAATAACAAGGAACATGATTTTGCATATAGAAGTTTCTCTCTTTCATTCACTTAATTAATACAATTTCATTCGTACTATTATCTTATTGAAATCTGTTCTGGCTTTGACGCTGCAATAAAAGATGGAGGAGGACAACGATCTCTCCGTGATGACAGAAGTCGAACTGAAAAAGCTTTTCCCTGGCAAGAAGGTAGATGGGAGGTTCTGTGTTCTTGTTAACACACCCAACCACTGAGGTTTAGTTACCCTATTAATAACATTCTCTATTTATTTATAGATTGGGAAGCTGGTAGAGATGAACTTATCAGCGAATCAAGAAAGGTCAGAAATGGAGAAAAAGAGATTGGGGTGGAAGCTTGAAGAAGAGCCCGAGTCCAAGTCCACGAATAGAGGAGGAGCAGTGGATCCTGCTAAACTAGTTGTGGAACTTGCTCCCATGGAAATTCGAACCTTTGTTTTGGATTTTGACCAGACTTTCAGTACTCAAGTCTTTGATGCTTAGAGAGAAGGAAGAAATAGTGGGATTGAAATGTACGTTGATAGAGAAACTATCTTGAAAGATTTGTACTCTAGTTCTAGTTGTGCAAGGACGGGGCTACCGTTTCTGATCTGATCTCATGTAAATAAATGGATGCATGTTTCCCTTTCCTCCTCCCTCTCTTGGCATACGCACGTGCCTGCACGTACAAACATCCCATCATCCTTTGTTAAGTTGAAAATCTAATTGCTTGCATTGGCATTGTTATTTTTTCATTCGTTTGAGAAAATTGGTGATTTATTGAATGACCATCCAATGTTAAGTTGGAAATCTAATCGCTGTCATTGTTTATATATATATATATATTTTTTTTTTTATTTTTTTTTTTATTTTTTATTTTTTTCTCTTTTGTTTGTGAAAATTAATGATGTATGTTTGGTTTTTTGAATGATATCAGGTGGTGATGCACGGTGGCGCAAGAATTTTTTTGACAGGAATATGTTTGGATTCCTTTTTCAGTAGAGAGGGAATTNTTTTATTTTTTATTTTTTTCTCTTTCGTTTGAGAAAATTAATGATGTATGTTTGGTTTATTGAATGATATCAGGTGGTGATGCACGGTGGCGCAAGAATTTTTTTGACAGGAATATGTTTGGATTCCTTTTTCAGTAGAGAGGGAATTTTGGGCAAGGTCTTTGGATTGAGTGTTTAAATTGTGTGGGGAATGAATAATTTGAAGGGAATTAGGTTTAATAATAGACTTAGGGTGGTGCGCATAATGATGTGGCGATGCTCTAGCTAGCCCATCATCGTTGTGTCACTGGAGGCAAGACGTAGCGTAAAGACGAGTCTCCTCGATTGACAACCCCATTTGGACGGTGCGCAATCCAGCATCATTCGCGAGTATACAGATGAAGGGCCTCGTCCCTCAGTCTAGCATCTTCCAAAGGAGCATCATCGTACTATTAATGGCTCTCTTGTCAATCCTTGTAATTTGATTGTGTGCATCTCAATCAATCATGTCGGAGAACAATTGATGAGAGAAG
>CAIGRQ010288614.1:0-13526 GCA_903798375.1 Fraxinus sp. D2006-0159
TTGAAAATTTTTTTTAGAATAGTGATTGATATAAGAATGTGTGGTGGAAAAGTGATGAAAAGTTTTTGATTTGTGTGTAATATTATTTTATTAGGAGAATGTGTGGTTGAAATGAAAAATGAGAATGAGAAATGAATAGGTGTCAAACATGGGCTAAATAACATATTTAATGAGCCAAATAAATCAATTAATTCCAACACATCTCATACTCCAATATTCATTAATTATTATCATCAAATGAGGAAAATCCATAATATTTGTGAGAGAATTGAATGGAATAGCAAGAATTCAATCAAGTGAAAATTCAAACTTGATTTTTGGGTAACGAAGAGAATGAACAAGTGGAGATTTATCAAGAAATCATTGAAGAGATTCAAGATTTCAAGATTCATCTTCATCTTCTCAATTTATCAAAAATTCAAGTTATGTCTTTTCACTTAAATATGAATTCTTGTAATTTCAATATGTTATGCTAATTTTATATATTGTTAGGAAAGTTATGTCTTTTCACTTAAATATGAATTCTTGTAATTTCAATATGTTAGGCTAATTTTATATATTGCTAGGATGAGATGAACCCTTGTTATGATATTTTTAGTTTTTAATTAATTATTTTGACTTTAATTTAATTTGATTTGATTTGATTTGTGAATGTTTATTATTGTTTTTATCGTTATTTTCAATTGTCTGATCATCAATTGAATTGTTAGTGTATTTTATTATTATCGAGAGAGACAATAGGTTTTAACCACATTATAATAAACATTGTAAGGTTCGATAGAGAATAAAGATATACATCTATACTTTATATGTTTTCAATAGGTGTTCTAATACTTGTTAATGAATTTATCATATTTGTATCTTTCATGAGAGATAGAAATGTCACATAAGGAGAATAGATTTGAACGTTAATGAGAGAGAGATTTTCAAGTTTCAATTAAATTAGGAACATTGACCAATGTGAATGATTTCAAATTGTCACTTCAATTGTTACTCTAAAATGGAATAATAAGAGGAATTCTACATCTTAGCAATGCATATCATATATTTGAAAAACACATTTACTTACTTTCATTAGTTTAATTGATAATTTAGAGATTAGTAAAAAAAATCACAAAATTTGTTTGCTATTCGATTAAAGTTGCAATTAGTTTTAACTCGATTAAACACGTAGTCCTCGTGGGTTCGACATTCTATTCACTATTTTATTACTTGTTCACGATCACATTCACTTGCGGAAAATCAAACGATCACCTTTTTGACGTCATTGTCGATGACTACCATTTTTGATACGTTTAGTTAATTTTAGCTTTAATCATAATTTTACTTCTTTTTAGTTTAGTTTTAAAAAATGATAGTGTCTCCTGCTTACTTTTTCAAGATCTAGTATGTGAAATTCGAAAATCAGTGATCTTGCTCAATTTGATCCAGAAATTGAACGAACATTTAACTTTCGAAAAAGACAACAATTGGAAACATACCAAAACAGAAAAAGGAAGACATGGCTAAAGGATATTCGAATTAAATAGTCATAGGGGCTAATCTGGAAGCAGCACAACCAAATGTGGCTACAGCTAATAAAAATGCAAGGTAATGGGGGAGTATATGGTTCCACTAGTTGTGGAAAGCCAATTTAGCATAATATATCAAGCGTTTGGTCAGGCAAACTTCCACTTGAGGACTGGTGTGATCAACATGTTTCGAAACGTGCTATGATTCTTTGGGAGAGCTTCGAAGAATCCCAACGCTCATATATCAGGATTTCGGGATATGTGTGCAACTATTAAGTATCAATGAGTGTCTAGTGAAGCAATCAAACTGAGACTTTTCCCATACACATTGAGAGACTCAGCCAGAGAGTGGCTGGACACTTGTTTACATCAAAACATCACTATATGGAACATGAATCCGCAGAATACTCAAACCAACATAGACTAAGGGGAAAGCATGATGAAGAAAATTGTCTAACTATCACACATAATATCTCATACTTTCAACAGAAAAATTTGGGGAGTACATTCTTCCTTTTCTTCTCTGTCCCCTTATATTCTTATTTATGCTCTATGACATTGAGAACAATGTCCATTTTAAGTTTGAGTTGGAAAAACTTTGAATTTTTAAGTTTTCGTGTGTTTGTTCTTCATTATTACTTTAAATTTGAGATTTGGTGTTGATTTATGAATTGTGGATAGAATGCATGCTAGACTGATTGAGATTTAATCTTGCAAAACTTGATATTATATATGCATTAGAATTAAGTTGGACAGCGTGATGCTATGAGTTGATTCATATGTTGGATATGTTACTAGATTGAACATAAATGTTATACCTAAAACTATCATATATTAACGATCATTAAACCAAGTTAGCATAGTTTGGGGGTGATTTTGTTGTTATAGAAAGATACAGATGTGTACAAGGATTGCATGTGTGAAAATCTTTGTGTGGATTGTCTTAGATTAACGGGATAAAATAGGGCGAAAAAAAATTGTGTTGAAGATCGATTTGCTTGAATAGGTGTTTAATGAGAGGCATTACACTAATCAGGGTAGAAAAATATATATAAAAGGCATATTTTCCTAGCATTTATGACTCGAGTTATTAAGCCTGTAAGGTCATTTACAACATTGTGCCCTAAAATCAGCTGATTTGGGAGTTATTGGTCAAAAGCTCGTTACATGGGTCATATAGAAAGCTCAATGGAGAGAAAAAAAAATTGAAAAAAAAAGTAGGTGTATGAAATAAAAGACGCACCAAATGCACTGGTTAAACCTCCAAACACTTATTTAAAAAGACTTGACTTTTGATGAGGGATTATTATCCTAGTCTAGTCCTAGAGGTCGAAACAATCAAAGAATTGGAGAATCCTTGTTTATTGATGTGTTGACTTACAATTAGTAGAGTTCACCTAAACTAGAGAGGGTGATGATAGTAATGAAAAATTCAACCTTAGATTACACACTGGGAAAAAAGTGAAAAAAAAAACAAATTTGAGGATGTGTTAATCATACGAGAGGTGAAATGATATCTTTGACCACGGAGAGTCGGGAATTGAATCAACTTGTAAATTTATGATTATCTACTTAATTATTCACACATACACGCTAATTTTGCATTGAAAGAGTGGATATTGGTTTGAAATTGTGACTTTGAAACATTTTTGTAGATTTAGTACTGTAATTTTAAATACTAAGATAAAAAAAGTTAGATAGTCTAATCAAATATTTTTGTATGCTATTTAGGTTATAATTTTGTTTGAGGATAAACAAATGTTTAATTATCCACGTAATAGGCCACTTAACCTTTCGGGATGAAATCCAAATTTTCACAAGTGGGTCTTGAATTATATTTCAACGAAGTATCATATCATCTTGATCCCCTTAAACAACAATTATCGATTTTGTGATTATAGTTATTCAATTTAGGGTCCACCACCTTCGTTTGATTGCAACTACGAATTCATCTGATACATCCACGTAACTAAGCCTCTGTTTGGTTCATATTAAAATTTTCATTCTTATTCTTCTACTCATTTTCAACCTCACATTATTTAATAAAATAATATTTTTCATCACATCAATAACTTTTCATTCTTTTTCAACCAAACATTTTCCATTAATCTACTATTCCGGAATATATTATTCCAAATAATGTGGCTCAAACACACTCTAAATTTGAAAACCGACTCTGATGCCATATCATTTAATTAGTTTTTCTTCTATATACGTTCATGTGTTGAAGATTTATTTTTCAATAAACCAATAGGAATACACCAAATCCTCCTTTGAATAGGTAGATTTAAAGAGAATTTGAACTTTAAAGGCTTACTTTATTTCAAGAGATTTTATTAATTGCAAAATTATAATGAAGAACATCAAAAGTTGAGTAGTTTCCTTTCCACAATAAAAAAGAAAATTCTATTGCCCAAATAAAAATTTATTTTATTTTTTACACACACAAAAAGGAAACTTTTCTATACTTTCAATTTATATTAATTAATTAATCATTTTGGTCAATTCCCCTTATTGGAATATCATGGCCGACACCAAGTAGATCGAACCAAGCATTTCACAATATGTAATTAATGTTACATAAGATGTGACATAAGTATACAAAGTATTAATTTTGTGCCCAATTGAACTTAACAATACCCAACATTCAACAACCATTTATGTCGCACCTTGCTAACAACCCAACACTTCATTTTCAAATTGAATTATCTTTAGTTTAATGAAGTTTTCGACAAAAACAAAGAAGAGAACTGACAAAAATATGCCACCTTAATAAAAAGAAATTATACACTATAATAGAAAATAATCATTTCCGTTTCTTTAATAAATAGAGCGTGTTTTGCATGCTGAACTCGACAAAAGTTAATATGATAAACAAAAAAAAAAAAACTCATGCAATAAAATTTATCGATTATATTTTAATCATTTCTCTTTCTTTAATGAATAGAACTTGTTTTATATGCTGAGCTAGACAAAAATGAATATGATTGATAAACAAAAATATTTTTATAGTGTTGCATAAACTTCTCCTATGTGATTCTTCGTACTTCACAATGGCCACAATATTATAGTCGGTTAGTTTTGTCCAAGGTTTTATATTGATAGTCGAACTTCATTTCTAGTACGAAATTAGAGTTTATATAATTGGTTTCAATGAAATTAGGCCCATATTTTTAGTAGATTTTTATAATAGTCCTCAATCTCATGGCAGTCATCGAACCTCATATCATGTAATAATATTTCGATTATTATTTTGTCGTCGAATTATTAACCAAACTTATTTTCATTTTAGCACGTGTTCGGTTTATCTAAAAATAAAATTTTAGTAAATTTTTGATAAAAATTGATACAATGTATGGTTGAAAATTTGATAAAAAAAAAAATGTGTATCTTATAAAATATGTGGTTAAAATGAATTTGATGATGGATGCCTAACATGGACTAAATGTCAACCAACACGTTCCAAGCTACTATAATATAATGTATACACACTAATCTTAATAATAAAGAAAATGGACCCAAATAATACAAATTTGACAAATTGGTGACTTGCATAATATCTAATTAAAAATTAAATGCCAAGTTGTTGAAGATGGCACTCATGTAATTAGTTGGCAGCACCACGTTTTCTTCTAAAAAAAGTGTGAGAAAATTATAATAAATTGCATAATAAGATTAAAACGACAGACGTCTTTGACATATTTTTACACTTTTAGGCCAATTGGATTCAATTGTCGCAAGTATAAACTAATTAAATTAAATTTGCGGGCTCTCCTTCATTTGTCATTTCTTTCTCTTTTGATCAATTTTAATTTTAATACTTATTTATACTAAGAAGGAAATGTTGGCAGTTGGAGGAACAGAAGGCTAAGAAGCAACAAGTTAGGGATGATAAAAAATTCGACAAATCCTATACCCGTAGGCCTCGCTCCGAACGGGGTGAGGATTACTAATCTGGTATTCGTTGCGGGAACGGGGCAGGTAACTTTGCCTCCGGGTGGGGACGGGTAAAGGGTGCCCCGCCCCGTTTAATTTTTTTAAATTTTTTTTTTTTAGAATTCAACACTTACAATGAAAATCTTTACAAAATTTCATTAGTTCTAATAGAAAATGGCAACTAAAATTATCTAAAAAATATGACAAGCAATAAAAGTTTTAGTTTATCAAATATATTTGAATAATTTAACTTTTAAAAATAAGTAAAACTTAAAAAATATATTATTTGTCTTAGTCTAATGAATTGTGCAATAAAATGAATTATAAAAAACTTTAAAAAAAATTCAATGATGTAGTAAACGGAGCAAGGACCCCGCCACACCTTAAACGGGTAACGGGGCGGGGGAGGTTGCCCCGACCCCGCCCCGCCCCGCCCCGCCCCGCCTAAGGTGGGACGGGGCGCGGGGCAGGGCAGGGCGGGACGAGGGATTGGCGGGGCGGGGCGGGACGAGGGTGCCCCGCCCCGTTGCCATCACTACCAATGACAACCATATGTGTGCATTGCGATTGCATGACAGCTATTGGTAGAGCGAAGAATCATATATATAATGGCAAGTCAAGGTATATAAGGCGTCGACATAACACTATAAAACATATGCTCACAAGCGGCATTATTTCCATTGATTATGTGAAATCAAAGGAGAATATTGCAGATCAACTTACAAAGGGTATACCAAAAATACCATAAGTTAGCAGATTGTTTATTCAGCCTCTGTTTGATTCACATTAAAATTCTCATTCTCATTTTTCTACTCATTTTCAACCATACATTTTTCAATAAAATAATATTTTCAATCACATCAATAATTTTTTTTTCTTTTTCAACCACACATTTCCCATCATATCACTATTCAAAATCAATTCTTCCTCCAAAAAATTCCTACCAAACAAGCTCTAAGTCTTGTTTATTTTAAATGAATAACGTTATATGATTACCTTTTAATTAATTCTAATAAAAAAATTTTAAATTATACACGAAAGACTAATTAATACACACATAAATACCATAATATTGAGTATAAAGTGAAGAATAACACATAATTTTTTGAAGTCTTGTTTGATTATCATTTTTTTAAAATACATTTTTCTCTCTCTTTTTTCCAACTATACATTATTTAATAAAATAAAATTACACGCAGCTCAAAACTTTTCCTTCATTTTTATACTATTCCAAATATTTTCTACACAAAAAAAATGGGGCTCAATCAGGCTAAACTTTTATCAAAATGTGTTTTATGAAACCTAATCAAGAAACATGATTGAATAGCTTCCTAGTCCCTAAAATTTCGATAAATTATAAAAGACACCTGATACCAAATAAAAAGGAAATCGCTATTTACAACCAACATAAGTTATACATCTATCACACTCTATATCTATCCCTATTAATATTTTTTTTAAAAAAATTACTATTTTCATCTACGTAATATTCTAATATTGTCCTTATTAAATTTATTCATTTAAACACTAGATATATCCACACAAATTTTATATATTCATCTTACTCTAAATTCACCCCTAATACAATTTCAATTTTTTTTAAAAAAAATAAAAATAAAACTATATTAATCAACCTTCTCACAATTCTAACAATTCATTACATATCATTTCAAATGTATTTTCCCCTTTTTAAATGCCCTTTTGAATTCCTCTTCAGGGAATTGTTGCATTGTTGTATCATACTGCATTATCTTATGAATACTTGCGAACTTCTCTCTCTGAGATTTAATCCAGCCAGAATGTAGTATTGAGTTTTAATTCAGTTTTTGTTTATACATTTTGATATTTTTTTCATGGCTAAGAGTAACAGTCACAAGTTCCACATTACATCGTATAAGCCTCCAAAAGGTGTTTCTTGAGGAATTCATTATGGAAAATGAACATAAGGTAGATGAATAAACTTCTACAGTCATAGATACCAATTTTTGGGAATATCGATCTGCATTTATATACAAGTTAATACAGGATGTGCAATGTTTACTGTTCTAACCAAAACTACAAATTGCTTCTTTACTGCCTGGAGCGAATCTGATTAAAGTTGGAGACTAAAGAGGGAAGAAGAAGATGTTCTTCTTACATGGAAAGGACACGATGTTGTGTTTGCTACTGCTTGATGATACCTTAAAATTAACGTCAAATGTAGTTTTAGTATATGTTACTATATGTTAAAATAATGTTTTCTTTTTCAATCCTGGAAACCCAAATAAGCCAAGAATAAAAGTACAGAGATCAAAGAAAATTTATTGAAAATAAATATTGGTGGGTGTACATTTTTATTTAATTTTATATATTTCTATGTAATTAAATTTACATAAAATTGAGAATATAATATAATTATCTTTTTAATAGTGTATTTATATATAAACCGTGGATGCAAATAGCGGCTTCCAATAGCAATAATAAGATAACAAAAAGATAAATAAAATGACATAATACTGAAATAAAATCCATCTTTATTTCATTTTAATCAAAAGTCGCATTTGACCATCTCATATACAAGTTTAAGCCATTCATAAGAAATTACATATCTTCATTTAAATTTTGTTTTCAACGTATCCCTTCACATGCATATCAAATTAGACTTACAAAAGTATTAAAGAATATGGGTAAAAAGTCTGAAATAATGTGGAAATTATCTCAAAACTTCTTGGAGTAGACAACAATTATTAAAGAAGAAATAAATATGAAAATGAAATGGCTGAAGATGTACCTTGTCTCAAAGAAAAAGATGGAATTAACTTTTCCAGCTTTGTGTCTTAAAACAGTGTTACAATATAATACAAAAGCGTTATATATCACATTTATACACACAAACACACATTATGGGATGCGTAGATATCACATGGCATGCCTTAATGACGTCAAAAAATAAACATCACGAATATCAAGTTTGAAGTAGATGCCCCTTCAATGGGAGTAGAATAAGAAAGACAGGACCTAGACACTAACTTTGGTCTCGATATTCACGATTTATGTTTTTGGGTGTCACGTTTAGTAATGATAGACTGTTATTTTTTATTTTTTTTACTAGTTAATGTCATTACTATAAAAACATACAATATAATTAAGTTTTTGCAATTGATAGCCAGATGATATACAATTTTTTTCATAACTAAAACTAGATTATCCCGACTAAAAACTAGTTAAAAACAGAATCTAATTCCATTTATTATTATTTACCCATCATAATCTTCTTTAGATTTCAAAACCCAAAAAACAAAAAAAAAAACAAAAAACAAAAAATCCCCATATTCATTCCTACAGTAATAACACTTATCATTAATAACTTTTTTTTGTACTTAATCCAACTTCTACCAATAGTTGATACTGTTGGAAAAATCCAACATATATGGGGCCACACATGTAATATATTAAAATGTGTGTTGCTATTGTTTAAAAATTAGTCAAATTCAATAAAGATGAATTTTGACTAATGAGTATTAGGTTTTATGGAATTAAAGTGTAGAGACCGGAAGTTTGTTTTAGATTGATGAGGGGCCGATTTGAAACAAATGAAAGATAATGACTATTCATTATCTTATTATTATAGGGGTCATGGTCCCCAATGGTGAGTGTGGTTGTTCATATTCTCCACGTCCCCATCAATAGAGAGAAAAATTAAGAGAATGACACATATCACTTTGGAAGATCATAACTCATTCCGGAAAAGAATTAGACATCTATGGATCGAGGTACGCTTCCGCTTTTATTTAATTGTTCTCATTGATTTCAACATAGATAGTTTGTATGTGAGAAAGGGGTTTGTGAATTATAAGGTTTGATAATGTTTTGAATCGATAATCATTTTCTGTTTTTCTATCAGATACCTCTTTTTCGGACTCAAATATGAGATTTTGTAACACAAATATTCATACAACAATTTTTTGTTTTTATTACTAGAGCTTGTGATATATTCTCATAATTCTTATTTCAAGGCTCAATAATCTGTAGCATAATATCAAATGGAAGATAAATTGAATAGTTATTGGACAAGAAAATATACATAATAAAATAAATTAACTGTAATAAAAAGATTTACATTAATGTATCTAATGTTTTAACTAGAAAAGGCAAATGTCTAGGAATTTGTTCTCCCATTAAATGGAGAGAAATTTGGACAAGAATAAAAGGATCTGCTAAAGATTTGGTTTCATTTGGTCGGTCCAGTTTGTGTCTTCTAGCATCCACTGATTTTTGCTTCATGCCCTTTATTCAGACCAGCACCATCTCCTGTCCTGTTCTCCATTACAAATTATACAAAGGAATCACATCATCACCTTTAATTTGTCCCCTTTTTTGCTCCTTCAAATTCCTAACAACGTTAACAGAAGTTGCATACACAACAATTTAGCCCCTGTTTAGGCCACATTTTTCTTTTCATTCTCATTCTTCTACTCATTTTTAACCACACATTCTTCAATTAAATAATATTTTCTATCACATCAATAACTTTTCCTTCTTCTTCAACCACATATTCCCCATCATAACAACCAAAAAAATGCATTCTTTTGAAAATAATGTGCACCAAACGAGGGCTTAATCTAAAAATTTAAATTGTTAAAAGGAAAAAAATATATATATATATGTAACATAGAGATTTGAGCCTAGAATCCAGATCGACATCTATAGGAAAAGTTTAGAGAGTTGTGGACAACGTTTGAATAAATATATGTCTCCCATCTCTAATAATTTAAAATTTTGGACGAGATATTAGAGTTAGCCATCACTTATTCATGAAAATTATTACGTGTAAAAATGTTCAATAATCTTGTGCATGAGATAGCTTATTGTGGACAATGTATAAAAAATATATATAAAGATTCAAAAGAGAGGTTTAACATGGAAGGAATAAATTTATTTATTTTTAATCGTGTATTCGATAAACTCTAATAGATAAAATATGATATGGTTGGTGAAATGTACTAAGTTTGACATAATTTTCTTTTCCTATAGCATGCAATTGATTAATAATGATGTTTTGGGATACCTTAAACATGGTAAAGTAGGACAAAACATCATTTGAAAAGATGATCATCTTTTTAATATATGATTTCCATTTGTATTAAGAATTATTCATACTTTAATTAGACAGTGATTGATTGCTTACCAGATAAATTTATGAACACAAATTATATTTGATTCCTGTCTGATTAATAGCCTTTTGTCCTAGTTCATCCACTTCCCGCAAAAACTGTCCATTCTCCTGAAAATGACGTAAAATTTGTCATTTTTGTAAAACGATATTCACACGTTCTCGAGATTAAGAAAGAACTAAAATCTTGTTCATCTGTACCGCGAGAAAATATCGGGCATTTGGTTCTGTTGAAACAAAAGGATATTAGACGAATTATCCGGTAGAGGATATTCATTTGCTGGTGCCTGTGTAGGGCTGCATAAATTCTGCATGTTTTTAACACAGAAAAAAAAAATTAAAAAGAAATATTATTTTAAATTAAAAAATATATATATATTGTTGATTAAGATAAATTTATGTACCTGATCAGGTCTAGCCATGAATGGTTCTAAGTCCATCCCGAAGTCGTAGAACATGGGATTAGTCGAAGCAATCTTCATCGAGAGAAACTGAATATATACATAATGATGAAAACGTATATTAATTTTTTTTTATAAATTGATATTGTGAATAATTAGATAATTTGATGAGAAAAATATTATACCTCGACTTGATTTCGCAGGGACAGGACATAGTTGATTATTTCATCCAACATAAGGGCTTTCCCTGTTACCTGTTTATCACTCAATCCACTTGAAGCTGTCGGATAAAGAACTTTGAACAGAATAGAGTATCTATAAACAGAGACAATTATGTATATCGACTTTCCGACAAAATTTCTTTCGAGCAGTGAGTCTGAATGTAATTAGGACCCACAAAGACACTACACTCAGTGACAAATGAAGTGCAGTTTCTTCATTTCTTTCATTGTACTCCCCCCTCGGACGAGGAAAATGTTGAGTTTTTTGTGCTCTTCTAAATGTAATATTATTTGAGATTTATAATATTCACCTTGTCACAACCAGGAACAAGAGCCTGGAGAAGCTTCATTTTTTCACTTATTCTTTCCCTCCTAACCTGAAATAATTTGAAAATAAATTGTGAAAACTCGTACTCCAAATTCTGATAAATTTAATGGGATTTTTTTTTTTAATGATATTTTCTAATAGAAGTACTTAAAAGATCAGTTTTTTGGGTACCCTTTCTGCAAGGCTGTGGCTATCTGTTGCCTGGCCCCTCCTTGCTCTTACATGAATGTAACCAGTTGGAGCTTTTTCTTCTTTAGCTTTTTTCTCGTCTTCCTTCGTTGTCTTCTTCTTTTCAACCTCTTTGCGTTTATTTGGCTTCTTTATCTTCACTTCCCTTGAATCCTAATACACAAAAACTTAATGAGTACACAGTGCGTACTCGACAAGACTGGACTGTATAATAAATGAATGGGACTTTAATGTATATGAATATTTGTGTACAGAAGTGAACCTTGGATTGAGCAGAATTTGAAGAAGAACCCACTTTCAATTTCCTCTTCTTGTTGTCCATGCAGTGTATTGGATCTGTTATTAATGAAGAATTATCCGTGCACATGTTCTTGTTTGTGACATGGCTCAAAGAAGGGTCGACATCACTAATTAGAGTCGAAACTTTTGTGCTCTGCTCGAGATTTTGAAGAGTTTCCGGCTGATAAAATTGAAAAGAAGCCGTGTTTGTAATTTCCTCGAGGGAGCCATACATTTTACTGATGGGAGAGCTCGGCAGATAAACTGAAGAGTCGAATTGAAACGAAGAAAAAGCAGCCATTTTTTCAGTGGTTTGAATGCGAAAATTTAATGGCTAAAGAAAGTAATGGAAGAAAGATTGAATTTGTGGGTTTTGAGTATTAGAAATTCTGAAGAGGTCTGGTTTATATAAAAATGAGGATCTGTCATGTTGCCCTATATGTTTGACTGGTCTCTCTCTCTCTCTCTCTCACACACACACACACACGGGATTCTCAAGTTAGTGGCTGAGCTAGAATTTTCCTAATGATAAACCAAAAAAATGTTGAAAGAGATGCTCGGACACGGGTACGGGTATCAGGTATGGATACATATTTAAGTGTCAAATATTTTATTTTTTAAAATATAGAATACGGGAATATGACTAAAAAGAGTCTAAATTTTAGATACGGGTATGTGGGTACGTTTTTCAAACTTTAATTTTTTTACTAATCCAGAATGTCATATCCATGTCGTGTCGTGTCGTGTCCGACACGAGTACTCCAACTATTTCGAATAGTTCGAGCATCAAAAGCAAGATGTACATGTATTTTGTATTGTATATATTAAAAAAATACAAAATGTTGTGGAGGAGCCGATATCCCTCCTTTGGCTCTACCATTGTCTCGAGTAAAGCTTAAACGAAAATAGCATTTGTTACTTTTTGGGCCATTTATTTCAATGAATCAGATTTGTGTGTGTATAGGGTGCCTGCGATTCAAAACTATTTTAACAATTATACTTGATTTACGTAAGCCATCCATTTTCTGTAAACTATTAGCCGTTGCTATTAAATTGCTCATGCGGTCCCCAATATATTGACAGAGTAACAAGTTAGTCCTTATTCTTTAAAAGAATACAAATTTTTCGCTTTAATTTTGTAGACAGCCCCGATGATGGAAATGTCTAAATCTCTCATTTCAAACTTTTAGGCACCGCCGAAGATGGAGAACGTAATCCTACTTCGTAAAGTTAGACGTGTTAAATTTAAATGGCAATTTATTGGAATTTTGAATGTGTTTAGTTTGAAGATGGTATTAACCTTAATTTATTGTTTAATGTATTAAAATGCAATTCGAC
This sequence comes from Fraxinus sp. D2006-0159, assembly GCA_903798375.1. Classification (NCBI taxonomy): domain Eukaryota; kingdom Viridiplantae; phylum Streptophyta; class Magnoliopsida; order Lamiales; family Oleaceae; genus Fraxinus; species Fraxinus sp. D2006-0159. The sequence goes on from CAIGRQ010288614.1 coordinate 13,356, forward strand.
GATGAACCCAGGATCCACTTCCACATAGACGAGTAATGATCACTAATAGTGATAAATATCTGTTCTCTTTTGTTATTTGTAGCTGATTATGTAACTAAAATAAAAAGTAGAGATCGGATTTTGTTGGCATTTTATGCCGTGAGAAGTATTGACAGATTGCATTTAGCCTTA
>CAIGRQ010288625.1:0-13394 GCA_903798375.1 Fraxinus sp. D2006-0159
GTCTTGCACGTGAAATGGAGAGAGAAAGAGAGTTAAATAATTAACTAACTTTTGAATATTTTAAAGAGTACCATTCCAATCTTTCAAGAGAAGTCAAAAGAAAATATCTCATCACTTTTAATCCAAGTCATCCATTTAATTAAAGGATTGAGAACCACTTAAACTTACAGATAACGATCCACAAATTTTCATATTAACTTTTACTTCACAATAAAACTTCAATTGCGTTGTAAAGATATTTTGACCGGCTAAAAATGTATTGTTCAATATACATATCCAATGAATAAGTTGTCGTGGTTGAAATTATTAGAAGATTGGCGCCAACCCTTAACGTTCTCATCAAAAACATTTCCCCGTACAATTTACTACCATCTATTTTGTTTTTAAAAATAAATGCAACAGCAACAAATTCAAAATCTGGTTTTTCCTAAAGACAGATATTCTCTCTTTAACATATGATTCTTCTGTGGTGTGTGTGTGAAACACCTCAAATATACGACTATATGATGGTCCATTAATTTAGTAGATTCTTCTAAAAGATTGAAGTTCTAAATTAACTAGCAGAAGTCGGAATCATAACCAATATAGCATACGTAACATGGCATTTCAATTTTGGCAGGAACTTCTCAAGATAACTGTATTATCTTTTACCGACGACGTTAAGTGCAAAAAAATACTTATTTCCATTGAATCCGAGGTCAACAACATAAATCTTTATTTGTCATTCCAAGATTTAAAAGCAACTAAATCCTTTAGCAAACATATTTCCTTCCCAAGTAGACTGGGACTGAGGCTTTCCATCCAAAAGGAAGCACAACAAAGGACCAAGGCGAACAAAAAAGAAAATGGCCTGTGAATAACATTTAAAGGAGCCTCGAAAAGGAATTAGAGCAATGCAACAGATGGAAAATTAAATTTACAAAAAAAAAAAAAACACCCCTTACAAACGGGTATAGAATTCCTACCACCAGCCACGAGGGAAAGAGTACACGAACGCAAGCCAAGCCACAGACGTTCTCCCCTTTGGGGATGTTCATCATAATCTATCCATCAATAGGAAGGGATAATTCATCCTATCAGTAAGGATCTCTTACTATCCGTAACACTCCGGGGCACATCCCTTCGGTCAGTAGCTCGAACGTCATCTTCATTGTTGGAGTTGCTTGCATCAAAATTATTGGCCACATCCTGTGGAAACCGCGTGATTGAACCATCATCGTCAGATAGCCTCGCTCGATGTATCCTATCTTCATAACTGGCTACAAACCTGCATCCCCTATCACCATTTGCTATGAATGAAAATCTTCCAGGACGCATTGTGGGTCTAAAAGAATCATCCGACTTCATGCGCCCAGAAGGACCAACTGTATCAAACCTTTCATTCCTCCTGAACATTCTGACCGGCGATCGTCTGTGCCTTAGACGGTTGTCCATAAAATTTCGATCACCAACCCATCGGCAATTGCGTTGCGGTGAGAAGCAGCCACCTCTTGGTGGGGACATGTAACCTTCCCCATAATCAGAAGCAAAACTGGGTTTTGAGTAGGGCAACCTCATTCTTTCTTTTCTAGCATCGGACCTGAAATCTGGAGATCTGCTGTGGCGTCTTGTACCAGGGTTTCTTTCCCTGTGCAAGTTCCATGGACGAGGAGAACGTGATCTAGATCTTGAACAAGATTTCTTATGGGCCAGTGATATATGAGAGCCCCTACCAGGATTCGCAGAGAAGCTATTCTCCCTCCTAGATAAATAATGTGGCAATCGAGAAGCATCATCAGGAACAAGCTCATGGAAATCTTCCCTAACATCTTTACCACCTATACGCCGTGAATAGGTTCCAGAATGGCCCCCACTCCTATTATTGCAAGTGCCTCGGCCTAGAGGCATTCTTCTATTAGTATCAAAACAATCATCCCTGTCAACTGGTGATCTCCTAACAGAGGGCCTATGCGAACCTCTTGAGGAATAATTTGCAGATTGCCTCTGATCTTGGGATTCAAATCCACCAAACTTGTTAGTTGAGTCAAAATTAATTGCAGTTCTTGGCCTTGTATGACCATGGCCCTCCTGCCCATGATATCTAGAAGTATAATGGTTTCTTGATCCCCAGTATGTCCACTGACTATCACATCCATCTCTTTCACGTACATGACTAGCTGGCCTGTACCTAACAGGATATTTTTCAGAGCTTGAGGCTCTTTCTGGCCGATAATATGGACCACCAATACGACGTGATCTAAAATATAGGAGAAAAGAAACATTTTTCAGTTAGAGCAATATTGAAACAAAAAAAACAGAGAAATAGCCGTGGGAAGGGAGAAAAAAGCCCAAAAGGGCGTGGGTTAGTAATTTGGCAGGGTAAACAAAACAAAAAGACGACCAATAAGAAAATATCTTCGAAAGTCACCTGCATTGATGCACAAAAACATCCTTTCCATCAGTGGCAACCGAAGATGAAGGTCCTTCAATACGAGACTGCAGCTTCCCCTGAAAGGTCCTTGACCCAAATTCTTCCATGCACAACCCTTTGCCATAAACTGCATCTGTTTGATCTACCATGTGTCTTTTTCTCTCACTGTCATCGTCTCCCTCAACAACCATATCTATGGACTGATCAATGGTTGTACCGGATCCAGCATTCGGTTCTATCTTCCAACCCATCACCTTCTCAGTGTCGTTATTGGTGAAATGTCTTCTCAAGTAATGTTTCACTGATCCACCCTTGTTCAAATCGGTTTCTGAAAGTTTCTTTTTTGCGCCTACAGAACCCTCATTACCACCGTCAACTACATCGGACCCCAGGTAATCTGCAGCGTCAGAATTATCGCCATTTCTATCATCAGAGTCATAGTCAACAACACACTCATTCTCACCATCTTCAACCTCATTGTCTTCCCAGGAATACGAAACTGACCCTCTCAGTTCTCCATCCTCATATGGAGAATCATAGCCTGCCTGAAATTTAGTTAGCCCATCTCCATCAACCAATTGCCCTTGATTATCCTGAGAAACATCAGAATTTTGACAGTCATCAAGAACACCAATCTTCGCATCAAGAGCATTGCGGTCAACATTTTCTCCTCCACCATTACACAAATCTTGCAAAATAGGTCTCCTTTGTCCATCATTAGAAACATAATCGTCTTCATGCTTGGCAACAATTTCCTCAGATTTAAAGTGCCCATGGGAATCAAATATTATAAAACCGGCAACAGAAACTCTATCATCTCCACCCTTGCCTTCAGCAATTGCAACAGACTGACCATCATGAATAAAGGTCCCTGAGGCAGGGAAGTTTCCGCAGTTACATGATGGATGAGAAAAATCCACTTCAGCCGAATTACTACCGGAATTGTCAATGTCTGGTCTTTTAAATGCATTGGAGCTCATTGTCTCCCTCAAAGAAATCCTATTATCAGGCTGTTCAGACGTCTCTTGAGAATCTTCAGTGTCATTTACAGACATAGATAATTCCAAGACTAGTACCTCACGTGAAGTCATATTTTCAATCCCAGCATCAACTGTTTCAGAGGATGTAGTTTTGTCGAATTCTATCGTATTGCTGCAACAATATTCACCCTGAAAGATATCTACATTGCCAGAAGTTTCATTCTTTTTTTCCTTTGATTCAGAACAGCTGGAGGAGCAAGTGAACTCAGTTAGATTAAGAATATCAGGAACTGCTTCTTCGTCAACAATTTGAATAGACATATCTACATCAGAATTTCGGCTGACAACTTGTGTAGAATTGCTCTTATCAGAATCCATCCATGTCGATTCGCAACAAGTTCCCATATCAGCATAAGAATTCACTGGTTCCAGCAAGCATCTCTCTGGTGTTGGAGAACGTTTTTTCTCAATGCAAGTTCCATCAGAATTTGCCAGTTCTTCTAATTTATTTTCTTCTTTTTTCAGATTGGAAAACTCAAGTCTCGTGCACTTTACATCACAATCTTTATGATCAGCACAACATTCTCTGTCAAGCTTTCCCCCGAGAATACCAACAACATTGATATCTTTCGAGTTATTTCCTACAACCGAATCAGCATACGGTTCATCCCAAGCATCCATCATAGTGTTTAGATCCCAATGCAGTCTATCCGCTTTCGAAGAAACAGATCTCTGCACTGCTCCATCTTTCATCCTTTCATGCATACTCTGAGAAGCAGCAATATTATCTGGAACAATTGTACATTGAAAACTATCTGCATGAACTAACTCTTTACTGAAAGAATTTCCCGACTCTGCGCATGTTAAGCCTACTTTTAATTCAGTGGGACAAGTAGATGAAACAGAACATTCTGGAATTGAAGAATCTTCTACGACAAGGTCCTCCTTATTAGCATTACCAACATCATCCATATTGTTAATACAAGCAGTCGCTGCAAGAAGTGCAATTCCAGAGAAATCATCTGAGCTATAAAATACCGCTTCTGGTCCCTCAGGAAAAGTTACATGATCAACCCCCTTAATAACTTTAACTGTTGCTGATCCGTCAAAATCCCTTGATAGCCGGTTGGAATATGAATTAAAGGACCAGTAGCCTGAGGAAAGATTTTGATCTGAGAGTTGCTCAAGATCATCAGACATTGGAGAAGAAATGCGAGTCTGAGGAGATGAAGAATCCCAACTGCGAAAAGAAAGGGCCCGAGGATTTGGTGATGATGATCGAAGTAAATGTCTCCTTTTTTTGATTGGTACGTGCTCTAATTCACCAGAGGATCTTTGTCCAAGACCAGCTTCACCAAACTGAAAATTAACAATTTGAGTGTAAAAAGTGATAATAAGATTTAATGCTGAGTCACCAAGCAATAAATTGAAACTATACCTTGTCGGAATCAGAACCAGAAAAATTGCCAACCCTTTTTGGACTCCTATTGCCAACTTTTGCAACACCTTTCAAGCTTCTAGCACCTTGCTTCTTGGAGCGCCTTCCTTTGGTCACAGTCTTCCAATTTAACTCAGGATTGATGGAATTCATAACTTCAGGAGCCACAGTTCCAAACATGCTTTCAGATACAGGCTTTATCCCGTCAACTAAGAATCTTCCACCACAAGTCTTGCAGGATGCCTCTGCAAGCTGGTTCCTTTTGCTATTTAAACCCAGTGTATAACCAACACTCCCAGAGCAAGTACAGAAGCGAGTCTTCGAGAAATAAAGGCAACACACAGTCAGAAAAAATAAACGATTGCTCACAAATATGATTTTCTTACACAGCAAAATACTTATTAACTTAACATAACCAATGTCCATAAGGCACTCAAAAGCCATATCCTGATCCACAGCTTACTTTCTGAGATGTGTGTTTCCTTTTGTTATGTCTTAACAACCATACTTGTGAAGACGCCCATCCATGTATGCTCATTACAGTATTTACCACATTAATGAATGTCCCACTAGATGTTAATTGATTGTAATTATTACATAGCTCAACGTCTTTTAAATGAAGAATTTTCAATTAAGATAAATCAACAACCACTGTCAAAATGTGAATAGCTGATAAAATGGGGAAGGATAGGGTTCCAAGTTTTCAAGTGGCGCACATAGCCAATTATATAGATCGCTCTCAACTCTTCCCTAGTTCATGAGCAAGTTGTATTCATCTAATCAGGTCATAATAATATAGCGTCCGAATCTTGAAAAAAATGTTTCGACAAACTCACCATAGGTTAAAAGGCAACATAGGTCACTCAATAGCAGTAAGCTTCTTAACTTAAGTCCAAACACTTCACGTGTCAAAAGTATAAGACACCTGTAAAAGCATGGAACTCTATGAAAAACAAATTCAATAAGAATAAAATGATCACACAGTAAATCAAGCTTCACAATTGTCTTCAAGTTGACAGTTGACAACACACGTTCGCGCACATGCCTCCACAGGCAATTACCTTGAGGCAGATGGCGCTACGGAGTTTGACCATCAAAACTCATACAAATACGGATTGACTTTTTGGATACTGGTTCACACTCGAGGTTTCTTTCACTCAATTGAATAATGACAGAGCAATGTTCAACAAAGAATAACATATATTGCATGTTTATTCTTTCCATTAAGGATGGAATAAATAAATACTTGTCAAATGCATCATTTTTGTTCACATAATAACGAGGGATTGCTGCACAAACAGTGTTCTCAACCATTGCTTCATTAATGCCAAGAAGTACAAAAAAGCACTCGAGAAAGATCAGAATAATTCACTTCAAACTTAAGCCCACTGATGGGAGATATAAAACAAAGATGGGAAGGAATACAGCAATGCTGTCCGCCATAATTGATTATACCAACTCTTATGGTGGTTAGGGCAGAAGGGGAAAAAACTAATCAGGCAATTTACTAAAGTCTCCATTCTCCACCAGATAGCCATTGCCTTACTGTTGAATAACTTAGGTAAGGAGCACAATAAATGAGGATCTAATTCAAGAATCAGTCAGACATGATCTACTCAAGTGAGTTGATTGTATAAAATTTCGCTCTGGAAAACCTCTGCAGCCATCAGAACACTTGAGTTTTTTTTCCCATATCCCTTATCATGCATCTTCTCTTGGAGCATCCACGGATGATGCCGCCAAAGAGAATACTTCTTATGACAATTATTTCACTGTATAAAATTAAATGGTTATATAGATCAACAGATCTTGATCTGTCGCAGAACTCCATGAGACTGAATACATTTTCCTCCAGTAAAACAAGAATCAGCCAACAATTTATTCTCCAGAGGAACGGTAGAAAACGCAAAAATCAAATCGAGGAGGTCAAAATAATGCATCTAAACACAAAATCAAACTCCAGTCAGCCCTTGCTAAAAATTTCCTCCTGGTTCGGATCTTGAATTCACACATCAGCAATTTCAATCCTGGGAACCAATAAACCCTAGGCATGTCTTCTTAAACCACAGATCCGAACACAAAAATCCGTCGGCCCACAAAAAATAAACACAGAGGTAGATTTTCCTCAGACAACTGACGATGTCACTACATAAACAACCAACATAGAAGAAATAGGCGTAGATTTATCAAAAGACTTAGCGTTTCATATACCTGTCAATTGTATAATTAAAAATATACTCCTCGAAATGGCACAGGTGGCTTCCAGTCTTCTGATGTTCAAATCCAGCAAAGTTCTCTGGTAAAGAAATCTGTATAAAAAAAACCTCCGTCCGATGCTCAGTACGAAATTACTATTTATTTTCCACCCACAGGAATACGAAGAGAAGAGCGAAGGAATAATGCGCCGCCGACGCTAAAATTGGATCGACGATCGATCGATCGAACGAACAGTGAATGTGATCGTTAGATCAAATCCTCAATAAGTTAGAAGAAGAACCTTTGCTGTTGATAGTTCTGGAAATTTCCCTTTGTTCTTCCTCCGAATCTTTTTGGGTTTGGATGAGAGATCAACGGAAGGGATTTCGCCATGTATTTATGCTTGACCTTGTGACGACAATACCCTCGTAATAGATACTCATTTTACAATAATACCCCTTGATGCCCTAGCCCTACTCGGAAACGACTTCGTTTTCGCAGGTAATTACGGTCAAAACACACACACACACACACACACACACACACACTCTCTCTCTCTCTCTCTCTCCGCCAATTAATCCAACAATTTTTGTTTTTTTCTTTTTCGAAAAACTATTAATTTGACAATGCCTAAAAGTCTCAAATTAACGATTATTTTTATTTTTCAAATTGTTTGCCTTTTTATTTTTTTAAAAAAAATCAATTTAATGACATTTTGGGGATTGTTATCTTACATTTTAATGTTAATTGAAAGGATAATTTCTATACTTAATTATAATTAATAATAAAACAAGTGAATTGATAATGATTGGATGATTTAAAATTTTGTAGGTATTACAAGTAGATAATCTTCACTTAAATTGGTGATTGAATGATTTAATTATTGAGGAGATCTCTGTGGAAAAGAGAGTTTAAATTGATATGTAATTGCTGCTATATCTTAGCAATGAATGAATTTATTAATTTAAGTAAAAACATAATTCTTAAATTAATTATGAATTGTACATGATAATGGTCCTAATATATTCAAGTTTTTACTTGTTACATTTGAAAAGTTAAAAGAAAATATATAAAGTAATTTCTTATATTAGATGAACACACGTTATTGTTGTTCGAATCTCATTAATGAGCGAGTAATAGTACTAAATTCGGAAGCAAAAAGTAATAATAAAGTTGGAAACAATAATACAATAATACAGAATGTGTAGAATTAAAGTTCCGGTGGTACAAATGCCCAACTGCAACAAGAAATGTTAATTTTATTAAAATATTACATGCACATAATCTATGCGGGTTAGGAGCGTTCCACATGAAAGAGGTCAAACAATGTGTTAGAATAAATAAAATATCGTACATTTTTACCAACCGTCACTTTTTGCCTTCTTAAGCTGTCTAGGTGACAGATGCTTAATATCCAACTAGGCATGTGATGAATAACGTGATTTTTAAAAAAATTACTAGAAACTAAAGTGCAAGACTCAAAGAACTACGTGCAAATTCTACTCAATATAAAGTAAGGGGATGCATAAGTCTATGCCACATGTTATACTTGCATGTAGAATTGATTCAAATATCACCTCAATTATTTGTATCTAGACTATGGTTTGCTCCCACTTTTCAAAAATTCATTTTTTCAAAACTCATTTTCAATCATATATTTTACCATAAAATAATATTGCACGTAAATCGAAAAATATATTTTTTAACCCACATTCTGAAAAAAAAAAAAAATCAATATTCCAAAACTCATCTTTCCCCCGAATTTTCATTAAAATAGTGCCCCAAACAAGAGCTTAGAATTGATTCGCATGCCATGACTCATTAATAGCCAAAGGGTTGAAACATAGTTTGGCCATAAAGTCTTTAGTACTTAATTTGGAAATGACTAGTACAAATTTTGAAAACGACAACAATAGTAAATGCTTGAAGTACGATACAAAAATAATAAACAGTTGTTATGTTAGCGATCTACATATTGTCAATTTGATGTGCAGAATTAAAGTTCGATACATGGTACAAATGCACAATTGAAACAAAATAAGTTAATTTTATAAAAAGCAAAATGCGCTCAATCCACATGGTAGGGAACGTTCTACATGGAAAGGTGTTAAACAATGTGTCAGAATTGAATAAAAAATCATAGGTTTTTACCGTCACTTTATTGTCTTCTTGAGTTGTCACAGTGACAGATGCTAAAGAGAGATGCACTAGAAAATGAAGTACAAAAACTTAAAGATCTACATTCAAATTCTACTTGATATAAAGTAAGGAGATGCATATGTTTATGCCGCATTTTATACTTGCACGTGGAATTGATTAACACACCACATGTTATTGGGTTTAGAATTGATTCGCACAACACATGCACAGTAAAGAGGGGCGCCACTTGTGCATTATATGCACCTTTATGTTACGGGTTATGTACCCTTAGCATAACTCAAGAGGTTAAAACATAGCCTATGACATTCTTTGGCCATCAACAACTAGTAATAAAGTAGAAATAATAAAGACAAACTCTTTAGTACTTAATTTGGAAATGGTTAGTACAAATTTTGAAAATGACAACAATGGTATATGTTTGAACAATGATACAAAAATAATAAATAGTTGTTATGTTAACGATCTGTATGTTGTCAACATTACAAGATGTGCAGAATTAAAGTCCGTTACATGGTACAAATGCACAATTGGAACATGACAAGTTAATTTCATGAAAGCAAAATGCACACAATTCACGTGAGTAGAAAGCGTTCTACGTGGAAGCGTGTCAAACAACGTATCAAAACCAATTAAAATATTATAGTTTTACCAACTGTCACTTTTTGTTTTCTTAAGTTGTCTAAGTGACAAGTGCTTAACGTCCAACTAGGCATGTGATACAAAACAACTTCTAAGAGAGATTCGTTAGAAAACTAAGTGCAAGAACTTAGGCTATGTTTGATAGCACATATTTTCAAAAAGAAGTTGTAAAGTTTTTTTCATTTTCCACAAAATGCATTGTTTGATAGCAAGATTTTCCATGCAAGATTTTTTCCTCTTTCCTCCACCCACGCGCCTAATTTCCTAGAAATGTGGAAAAATGTTTTCCTTTTGTTTTTGTGAAAAATGATTTTTCAGGTTCTCTTTTTTATTTTTTACATAGCATTATCTATAAACTTTGACATAACGGCCACGTGACCGTTATGTCAACCTCTATGGATCATGCTATGTCCCTTTTTTTTTTTTGTAATAGAAATAAATTCTAGACACAATAGTAAAAAAAATTATCACTTTTATTGACAATTTTTATACAAAACAAAGTCAAACGAATTGTACTCGGTATTGTAATTTTTTTTAAAAAAAAAAATTAAATTTTTTTTTTGGCAAGTGAAACAAATTCTAAACCCAATGGTAAAAAAAATATCACTTTAATGGACAATTTTCATGAAAAATGAAGCCAAACGAACATCAAACTTTCAACATTTTTCAGGTGAAAAATTATATCAATCAAATACAATTAATTACAATTCCCAGTAAAATAATTTACAGGCAATTCAATTATTTGGAATTCATTTTCTTTCCACCCATTTTCCACATTTGCAATCAAACGGACCCTTAAAGATCTGCATGCAAATTCTACTCGATATAATTAAGGGGATTTATATGTTTATGCCACATGTTGTACTTGCACGTAGAATTGATTCGCACGCCGCATGTTCTAATTGAATTTAGAATTGATTCGCAGGCCGCGACAAAGTAATAGCCAAAGAGGTTTAAACATAGTCTATGACATTTTTTAGCCATCAACGATTAGTAATAAAAAAAAAATTAACAAAGATAAATCCTTTAGTACTTAATTTGGAGACGACTAGTATAAATTTTGAAAATGACAAAATGGTAATTGTTTGAAGTGCAATACAAAATAACAAATGACCGTTATGTTAATGATCTAAATGAGGGTAGCAGGCGATGGACGAAGACAATGCGGCGATTCAAGACAAGACAAAGATAGCAATGGTGGATTGAGTTGACGGAGTCGGCTGTAGGTCGTATGGTGACTACAAATCTAGAGTTTTGCAAGATAGATGGGGTAAGGTGGTGGATTGTGATGATGGGACGACAAGATTCTATGTGACAATATGTACATAGTTAAAGTATGATCCATGGTACAAATGCACATTGGAACAAGAAACATTAATTTTATAAAAGCAAAATGCACACAATCCACGTGGACATAAAGCGCACCGTGTGGAAGGGTGTCAAACAACATGTCAACATCGAATAAAAGATCATAGGTTTTTACCAACCATCACTTTTTGTCTTCTTAAGTTGTCTAAGTGACAGATATTTAATATCTAACTAGGCATATGATAAACAACACGAATATTAATAGAGATTCATTAGAAAATAAAGTGCAAGAACTTAAATGGGGATGCATATGTTTATACAACATGTATACTTGCATGTAGAATTGATTCACACATTGCATGTGTCTACTTGAATTTATAATTGATTCGCATGTCGTGGACACTGTAATAGTCAAAGAGGGTCAAACATTGTCTATGACATCCTTTGACCATAAATAATTAGTAATAAGAAGGAAATATCAAAGATAAATCATTTATTACTTAATTTGGAAACGACGAGCACAAATTTTATAACAACAACAATGGTAAATGGTTGAAGTACGATACAAAAATAATGAATGATTGTTATGTTGGCAATCTGCCTATTGTCAATATGATAGGATATGCAGAATTAAAGTTTGATCAATAGTATAATGCACATTAAAAATGAGAAGTTAATTTTATAAAAAGCAAGTGCACACAATCCACGGGTAGGAAACGCCCCACGTGGAAGGGTGACAAACAACATATCAAAATCGAATAAAGATCATAGGTTTTTACCAAATCATCACTTCATGCAATATCCCACTCTAATGGAGAACAACTTATGATCCTGGACAACTCCAATGACACAAGAGTGTTGGGTATTTTAGTGATACCCAAATAACCCCTAGGCAATGATGAAAAATCGTGGCCCATTAACTTTATAGGCTTTAAGCCCAGGATTGAAGAATATCATTTAATCCACAACACCACAAAGAGTTGGAACCCAATTGTGTTGGGTGTTTTGAGGAATTGAGCTAGGTGCTCAATACCCAATTTTTGAGATAATTTGAAAAGGGAGTAGGCTATGTTTAAACCTCTTTGACTAATACTATGTCTATGGCTTTCGAATCAGTTCCACATGCAAGTAGAACATGTGGCGTACGAATCAATTCTATATGCAAATACAACATGTGGTATAACTATAAGCACGTTCATCCCCGTACTTTATATCTAGGAAAATTTGCATGTAGATCTTTAAGTTTTTGCACTTCGTTTTCTAGTGAATATCTTAAAGTTGTGTTATATATCACATGCTTAGTTGGACATTAAGCATTGGTCAACTTAGATAGCTTAAGAAGACAAAAAGAGACTGTTGGAAAAAAAACACGATCTTTTTATTCGGTTTTCACACGTTATTTGACACCTTTCCCACGTGGATTGTCTGCATTTTGCTTTTATAAAATTAACTTCTCATGTTCCAGTTGTGCATTTGTACCATGGATCGAACTTTAATTTTGCATATCTTGTCACGTTGACAACATGTAGATCGTAAACATAAAAATCATTTATCATTTTTGTATCGATCGTTCCCAAAACTTGTACTAGTCGTTTCAAAATTAAGTGTTAAAGGATTTGTCATTATTATTTCTTCTTTATTACTAATTGTTGATGGCCAAAGAATGTCAGAGACTATGTTTGAACCTCTTTGGTTATTATTGTGTGTGTGGAGTAGAGCATGTAGCGTGCAAATCAATTCTACATGCAAGTATAACATATGGCATAAACATATGTATCACCTTACTTTATATCGAGTAGGTTCGCAAGTAAGCAGATCTCCGAATTCTTATACTTCATTTTCTAGTGAATCTCAATTAAAAGTCATGTTGTTTATCACATGCCTAGTTGGACGTTAAATATATGTTTCTTAGACAACTTAAGAAGACAAGAAGTGACTATTGATAAAAAAAAAAACCTATGATCTTTCATTTGGTTTTGATAGTCTTCCATGTGGAGAGCTTCCTACCCATGTGGATTGTGTGCATTTTGCTTTTATAAAATTAACTTCTCATGTTCCAATTGTGTGTTTGTACAGTGGATCGAACTTTAAATCTGCACACATTGTCTCGTTGACAATAGGTAGATCGGTAACATAACAATCATTTATTATTTTATATCGTACTTCAAACATTTACCATTGTTGCTGTTTTCAAAATTTTTACTAAGTACTAAAAGACTTGTCTTCGTTATTTCTTCTTTACTAGTCACAGGTGAACGTGCGT
>CAIGRQ010288629.1:0-10697 GCA_903798375.1 Fraxinus sp. D2006-0159
AAATAAATAGAATAATGAAAATAAATTTTTTTAATGCGTATCAAACATTTTCAAAATTTGGTACGTTATATCCCCTTTTCAACACGTTAGAGAGGGTGTGGGAACAATCAATGCAGTCAATGAAGAAATGAATTTTTGGGCACGTAAAAGTCAATAAAGCAAAGAGGAAACGACTTTGGGCATGTTATCATCATCCTTTGCTTGAAATTTTGTTCCAATGAAGTACGAATATGCTTAAATTGAGGTCTAGCCGTGAGTAATGCACTAAGGTCCGTTTGATACCCTTAATTTTTCAATTTTCCATTTTTCCATATTTTTCCAAGTTTATATTTTTGTTCTCTGAGTTTGGATAAAAAAATTTCCATGTAAAGTAAAGTCAAACGAACACTAAACTTTGATTAAAAAAATAATTTTTTTACGAAATTTTTTTTACTATTTGGCAATGGAAACAAATTTTATAACCAATTGTGAAAAATTTATTACTTTAATGGACAATTTACATATAAAACAAAGCCAAACGAACACAAAAAAATTATATTAATCAAACACACTTAATTCACATTCCCTGAAAAATAAATTCTTGACAATTATTTTTCCTGAAATTTATTTTTTTCTACTCATTTTTCACCCTTGTAATCAAACAGACCCTNATTTTATAACCAATTGTGAAAAATTTATTACTTTAATGGACAATTTACATATAAAACAAAGCCAAACGAACACAAAAAAATTATATTAATCAAACACACTTAATTCACATTCCCTGAAAAATAAATTCTTGACAATTATTTTTCCTGAAATTTATTTTTTTCTACTCATTTTTCACCCTTGTAATCAAACAGACCCTAACTGTCCAATGAAATTTCACACTTTTTCTTCTTTGACAAGTATATATCCATTTTAAATGGAGGATTTGGTAGGGGTGAATTCGGAGTGGGAAAAAAGGTAAGTAAAAGGGTAAGAGAAGAATTCAGATTTCTTTTCTATTTGATACACATTAAAATTTTTATTTTTATTCTTCTACTAATTTTTAACCACACATTTTTCAATAAAATAATATTTTTCATTACATCAATAAATTTTCCTTCTTTTTCAACCACACATTTTCTATCAATCTGCTATTCCAAAATAATGTAGCTCAAACGATATAAGAGAAAAGTCAAGAAAAAATGTGCTGGCTATAAACTTGACAATGAGATGGAAATATACTCCAAGCTCGTGTGATTTTTGACCTTTCACTCAAATCCACTAGTTCATTAAAAATTAAAATACTAGATTCTCATATTATAATTATATACAAAATAATAAAGTTTCAATTTTTTTAATCATGTTCAGTTTAACGTACGAAGTATAGCAATCTCCTCTTACAATATGCAATTGTCATAGATTATAAAAACTACATAAAGAAGGAACGTTTAGGACAGTCATGGTCATCAGAACACGATTTTTGCCTTTTTAATAATGTCAAAAGCATTGGAATGATTAAACCTGCTATGCTTCTTGGTTCTGAATATTTGGTTGTCAAAAAACAAATTTTCTATAAAATGGACGCATCTCAAGATAAAATTCATAACATAAAAGTGCAAAAATATGCTCCAATAATTCAGGGAATTATGATTGAGAATAAACTAAGGGAAGAACGACTTAATTAATAAGAACATCCATCTTACTAGCGACCATATTCACGTGATATTCTGTCCTAAAATTTATTAGAAAACCTGGATAGCATTGGTCTTAACATGAAACTAGGAGCTAGATATTACAATACACAACATCATTTTACGAAAAAAGAAACCGTGAAAGCTTCCTTCTAACATTGCGGTGTGCCTTACTTTCATGAAAACTGGAGCACAATCACATCAACAGTCCCAAATTATGCAGTACCTGACCAAAATAACGACACATGCTAAGATAACATAAACAGTAGTGTAAAACATAAGCATAGAAACGGGGCAAATGTCGTTCCTACAAGGAAAACAAATGGAAACTGAAGATGTTGAAATGATCTTACCAAGCATTTTGTCAATCCATTGCAACTGATTCATTGAACTTGGCCAGTTCGTCCAGTGCATCCCTAAGATTAGTTAGTTCGCCCAGCGCAATTCTAAGGGGTTCTTTTATCTTGTTTTCCTTTGCCTACGAAAAGATACGAAAATGAGAAAGGTTGCACCTATTGGATTCATTCAAGATCTTGACTATTAAACTAATCCCTGTTTGCACTTTTTTAAAAATCATTTTTCGCAAACTCATTTTCAACCACACATTATATGAGATTCACAATTTTATCAACTTTTTAACCATATATTTCATCAATTTTTATCAAAATCTACTAAAAATATGATTTTTAGCCAAATCAAACAGAGGCTAAAAGAAACACCATGTGCATGTTTGGTATGCATTTTTAGAGAAGTCGGAACAATATAATAAACAAAGATTTAACAAATTTTTTTCCTTCTCTTACACTGCCAAATACTATCCAATGTTTCATACCAAATATTTCATTTTATTATACGATAAATGTACATTTTAGAGCAAGTAAACTGGCAAGTAGATTGGACAGGCCAGCATCAAGGAAGAAATGAGACTAAAATATTGTAAATTGTATTGTCCAATCATGTTGAATAGTGCATATCGAACATGAACTTATTGTATAATGAGCATCAAATAAAAAAAAACTTGAAACAACTAGAGTAATGCAATCAAACGTCTCTTTTCTTCTCACATATGCTATACCTTCAAGGATGGGATAAGAGCAAAAACTTCTTCAACAGATTCGGCACGAAGGTTGGCAATTTGGCAGATCTGCAACCACAGAAATTAACTTAAATGCATCATGACTGAAATGTTGATAAAAAAATCAACTGCCAGAGATCAATACCTCAGCATCAGAAACTCCGTATTTCTTGAGAGGCCTAATCAAAGTTAATGGATAAACAAAACAAGTACATAGAGTTGGCATACAACATAATTGTTGACATGAATAATTTATTCAGAGTTGCACAAGAAAAAGTTCAGCATTGTTCAAAGAGAAGGATACTGAAGAATTTTTCCAACAGTCAGGGATTTTGTACAGTAGCTGCCTCTCTTGGCATACATCAGTCCGCTATCAAATGAACTGAGAATAAACAAACTTTAGATCAATCCAACATATTTATTCTAAACAAATTTAAATAAAAAGAAAATAAAACAAATGAACAAAACAGGAAAGAGTACTCGCCAGGAAAGGAAAGCAAAAAAGGATTAAAAGTTAAATTTGCACTACTCACACTGGGAGTTTTATATTCGGATCCTCAGACAACATCACCATCTGCTCTTGGATTCCTTGCAAGATTTCTGCAGCTTCGCAGTCCATCAAGAATTTACTATTTTCTGGAAGCTCTGCACATGCATCAAGAACTCTTTACAAGAGTGGGAAAAAAAATGACCAAATTTATTGCCTGAAATAAAATATTGCAACAAAGAAACAAACCCCAACCTGTCACTCATAAACAACAAAATATTGCATTAGTTAAAGACTATTTAAACACTCCAATATTTCATGAGATAATTCGATGATTTTCATTTTCTATTCACCACCTTCCCATCGATATTCTTTTTACTGTGAATGACACAATAAATTAATTCCAATGCACTCAGGAATTCACAGACAAACTTTTACATCATTGAGAAAGCAAGAGCAAGGGAGGGATGATGACAACTGGGTCGCATCAAGCACTGACCTTTCTCAAGTCTGCACTCCAATGTAGAAGGTGCTTTTGCTTGGGAACTCTTACTGCCATTAGCAATATTGTCTCCTTTTCTGACTTTACCACCGGAACCTTAAAAAATATAATTTGTGCATTAGAAAAACAGCCAAAGCGCAAAACATTTTCTACACTACAAAATTCACCAAGAAAACTTAACAAACCAAGTGGAAAAAGATTTAGTTGCAAAAAAAAAAATAACAGGTATTACTAAGGCAGACAAGCCTACAAGGGAATATATTGGTTATCAAACCTTTGGCAAAATAATCTCTACCTTCACATTAAATTTTGGAACATTACCTCATAAAGAATTTAAAGCATTTGAAATAACTAAATTAACAGAGCAACTAATAGAAACATTCTCAAGAAATTGAACAAAAAAAGCATATCATTACATAAATGTTTTTTTCTTAGGAGAAGTAATTAAAATCCATACTAACTGTAAGAATTATAAGTTAAATTCAACCTTCAGACTCAAACTGAACTTTTCTTCCTCCCTTTGACTTTGCTGAGCCGTTGTCCTTCCCTACGAAGATGTGGCACGTAAAAGAACAGAAAGAAAATAGCATGTCAAAACAAAGTACCAAACAGTAATACAGAGGTTTCGAATTTAAAAACATACAAGGATAAAATCAGTTGCTGGCTGCACAACATCATTGCACAAATATATATTTCAACTATCACACATAATTTCATATTTCAACAATTCCACCCAACAACAATAAGTTAAAAATATAGATTATTCTGATAGTACCCTTTTTAATTTTGGTTTTATTAGTTAACACATATAGATCATGTTTGGTGTGCTTCTTCCTAAAAAAGAAGCGACATAGATAAGATACATTGTATATTTGTATTTCTAGATTCATATTGATCACACATTGTATTTACATAATACAATTATGTATTTAAGGAATCACATGTCTAAGGACGAAATAACATTCATGAATGTGGTTTATTGAGATTTGCGCAGAAGGTTCATATAGTCACTCTAAATTGTCATGCACCATACATAAACGAAGAATGGAAAGGATTCTTTAAGTGTCTCAGGTCCAAAAGTGGGGGGACAAGGAGGAGCACGTAGAAATGCCGATCACACATAAGCCACTAGTGGCTGAGAGAATGCGGTTTATATAGTCACTCTAAATTTCCATGTACTTTGTCACTTTTGATATTGAAGATAAAGAATTATTAAGTATTTTTGCTTCACATTCTTGAAATCGACACCTTGGACGTTTCAAATGAAATGAGCAACAACTTTGGATAGGAAGGGAAGGTTTTGGGGTTCGGGTTGAAGATTCTTCACCTAAGGTCCTTGAATTTGATATATCGCATGTTTTGTATGAAACAAGCCATGGTTCTAGAATGGATGAGCTTTTGGATGTTGTTTGGTCTGCAAATTATTGACAATAATAGACTTCTGATTGGCGAATTTATTAAAGTTGTGGATGACATCAATATTTGTTTTGCTTCACCTACGGTTGCTGAAATCGTTAACTTAGATGTTTCTAATGGAACAAGCAATGGTTTTCATTGCTCTGGGTTGGAAGAGAGAGGATTCGGGATGTTGTTTGATCTGCAGACTATAGGCAACAATGGATTCTAATGGGTGAATTACACAAGTTGGATGGCCTTAGGATTCTTGCATTGGAATAAGACAACTTTTCCAGACATTTTTCTAATTTAAACGAGTATTAAAATTATATTGTAGAAATTTTTGTTCTTGCTTTATGGTTTTTCTATTGTGTTCTTTAAACTATTAGCAGAAATGTCATTTGTTTTACATCGTCATACACAATTTTCAAATATTGAAATATTTTTATTTCATCAAATTTCCAATAACAATGATCATAATGGTTTAAAATAACAAAGAAAAATAATATAAAATCTAAACAATAACGTGCACGCTGACTACTATTAGTAATCTCGAAATTAGCAACATTTGCAGTCATAGAAATAGGTAAGAACACATCATAAATAAAAAACCCAAATAGTAATTGACAAAAAAAAAATTAAAAATAAAAATTTACCAGACGATTTATGGGCGGATTTTCCACCTTTGGAATTCCCAAGCCCTTGTCCTCCCGTTTCAGTCATATCGTCCCGAAGTACCTTAAAAACTTTATTTGAAACAGCACCAACGCGGTTTTTCAAAATCAAAATTTTCCAGCAGACCCACAAAATTCTCGTGCATTCACATTCAAACATACATTAAAACAAGCATGTGCCTGGTGTGAATTAGAATTTCTCATGTGACAATCCAAAAAAATAAAAAATTCTTAACATGAAAATGAAGAATGGAACATGGGTTTCAATTAAAATGGAATAAAACTGAAAAATTATGAAACTCTGAGCCAACCTCTAGCATAACCCATAAATCAAACAGGAAATAATTAGCTCTTTTACTATTTTGTCCAAGATAATCAGAAACCCGTGAATAATAAGCGACGAATAATGAGAAAGCTTATGTCTATTACCTTAAAATTTTCCGGAGAGAACCCGAAGGCCAGTAGAGAGCTGGGCGGCAGCAGACTGGGAGACTGAGACTGAAAAAAGGAAGAAATTTACAGAAGTACCTCTTTTTGGGAAATTTCAGGTAAAATTGAAGTGGAAGTCCTCAACTTATACGTTATGTGCTAATGGATCTCAACTTTTAGTTCTTTTGGTCAAAGACTCAAAACTCCGAGCTTTCATTTTATACAAAATTGCTTTAATCGGATTCAAATTGCTCGAATCCATTGAAATATCCAGGTGCAAGCCACGATGACTATTGTTGTAAGGACTTCATCAATTAAAATTTTTATTAAAATAACAAGTACAACATGTGTGGATAATCACTCCATATGAAAAAATGTAGAAAAGATATTATGCACTGATTTTTTTGACAATCTAATATCTTAAGCTCTTCTATGAACAATTTTTAATTTACTAATAATCGGTACTTCACACATGAGGCCCTTCCTTAAATGCTCGAAGTAGTTGATCTAATTGCACCAAATTGAATATGAATTAACCACGTCTACGAGAAAATGGAACTTAGATGACTTTATTGCACTGAATTGAACCAATATGCATGACTACTCAAAGTTGGATGACCTGGTACAATTGAAATATATTTTTAAAAAATTTAAAACTCATTTTCAACCAAATATTTTTTTAATAAAATAATTTTACTAACCACGCATTCTTCAAAATAATCTTTTTTTCATAAAATTTATTTTTTCAAAAAATCCAGAAATATTTTATAAAACAATTAAGAATATAGTTCTATTATAATTTGCATCTGAATTCATTCGAAATATAATTGAAGACTGATTCTTTCTTTCCGATTCAAATAAGAACAAAGACAACAAATGGAAGCATCCATTCAAACAAGAAATCTAGATAATACAAATTTTGAACAGGAAAATATGCAGTCTTAACAATTTGCTAACTAGGAAAGGTTCGATGCAGCCGCTGGCATCCTATCAAGCCAGAGCTTTCCTTGTAATTGTCAACATGCAGAATTCCCACATCGTCTCACCAGAGAAAGCCTCGGAATTCAGGTATCATCAACTTGTGAGTAAATTACAAAGCTCGGGAATTTGGCGGTGATGTCTCTGTATCGAAATAAAAATCAGACTCAGCAGCCAGAAAATGCATTCGGGGCACATTTGGTACTAGTGGACAAAACTAGACATTGCAATGGATAAAATTTTAGTTTCTTTTTCTTTATTAATACAGTACTAATCTACCTTATCAGACATGTTATCAAATTCAGGTGTTATTCATAACAGATTACGTGTTAATATGTCGTAATCCTTTCTCTAAGGCCAGAACAGTTACAAATAGTTTTTTTTGATAGGTAGAACAATTACAAATAATAGAACTACAGATGTGTTCTACATTAAGAACCCGGGAATTGACCTGTGAAAATGAGATAAGAACAAAACCAATACACACAGTCTGTTCTAAGTATCATTAGCAACTTAAAATTAAGATGAAACGGTTGATTAATAACTGATACATCCAGAGACAACATCCATGCTCCAACCATTATGATACTCGCTCAAAAACAATTTATGAAGTAGCGTATTTATGATGGCGTGGAACAAATAAGAAACGAATTTTTATAGAAAGTAAGGTAATCATTTAACTTCAATAAAATGGTCATCCAATGGTAGGGCACTAATATGCTTAAAGTATATTGTCTACCAGAACAGAAAAAATTAAATTTAAGGTCAAAAAATCACATCAATAAGATACAGTACACTTACTTGAGGTATTGAAGGGTCATGTTCTTCAAGAGAGATGGATGTTGTATTACAAGGCTCTGCCATTCTTCTTTGTCGATCTTTCCGTCATGTTTAGTATCAGCTTCCTCAAAGGTCTGAAACAAAGCCACGATATGTTGACTAAGATTTTTGCGAGAGAACTTTGCTCAAAAACTATAGTTACACTATCTAGATATCACATTATACAAGGAAGCAAGGGGGAAATGCCTCCAAAAGTCGCCTCCACGGAGAGTGCTTGAAAATTGAGGAAAAACCAAAAAAAACTGCCAAACTCCTATTCACTAATAAAACATTCATCAAAACAAAAATAAAAAAATTATATAGTCTACCAACCAACTGTACAACGCAACACAAAGGTTGAGTCCATTCCATACAAGTTTATGCATGTCTTCCATTACTACATGGCTCTATCAGTGCCCATTTTGATGGTTAAAACACAAATTCAAACCCTTGAGTATCATGTCATGTGATCTCATGTCTTGCTATTCCACCAGGTTTACAAATTACAACCAATAGTACTTCCATTACTTTCTAAGCGACGCATCTAATGTACCTTCATGTACAAACCGTAGTTACAACAATTTTAACCAGTTCTCTCAACTCCAATAAGTGCAACCTCAACCGTTTCATGAAGATACTAATTATTTTAACCGTATCTGTTCTTTAAAAAGCAAACATCCTTCATCTCAGACAAACTCAACTCATATGGATAATAACTGTGTGGGAATGAAATCAACCTTTCCCAAGAACTTACCTTGACAATGATACATTCTATCACATCATCCGAGAGATTCATGCCAGATTCAGCAAGTGTGGCCACTGCCATTTGCTTTACCTAAAATGACACAGGAAGAGATCTAAATCATTTGTACTCGAGCTCGAAGAATGTGAAATGGTTAGTACCAAAACATGAACGACGCTAAACAAATTCTTATATATGGCTTTTTCCAAATAATGAAGGGTGATAGATGTGTAATGTGTTGCATAGACTATGAGGCAGTGATGTGGAAATTCCAAAGACAATAAGATAACCGTGCCTGAATACTCAAATAAAAACATATGGATAAATATAAATCATAATTTAAGAGTATAGAACATTTTAATTATTGGAATTATTACTATCCCATAGGTGACACTATGTACAATATGTCTTCATAAAGAATAAAGTGCATCAATACTACAAACTCTCAAAAAATAGAGCAAAACAAACAGGTGAAATAGCAGTAACTCACAGCAATTAATGCAATAATTAAGATTTTAAAACTGTAACACAAATTACTGCCATACATCTCAAGCAATCTGCCCAATAGTGTCGAACACACATGTCCAACGGGGTTTTTTTTTTTTCTTGATTTTCTGAAATTGGCACATCAGATATGTGGAATGTCTGATGCCTGTCTTGTTGAGCACGGGCTTGATTGTCCTGTAGAATCGTTCATGCAGCATTGGCCAATTCAAAATTTCTCAAATAAGCAAGATCAAGTAGCAAGACAGTTTAAAAGGAAGAGATATGTTTCCGACAAGAACTTCCAGCAACACTTACTAATCATTAATGACTAAGAACAGTCGAGAAAAAAGTATACTATGCCCCTGTTTAGTTCAGCTACAAAAATTGATTAAAATCTTAGTCAAAGCCAAAAATTAATTTTAACCATACATTTCATGGACCCCACAACTTTTCAACCACACATTTCATCGACTTTTATCAAAATCTACTAAAAATCTTATTTTTATCTAAACCAAACAGGGGATATGTAAAAGTATATTGATAGGAAAAACAAAATTACCTCCCGTCTTTCAATGTATCCTTGCAGTTTGAGATCATATAACTGGAATGAAACTGTAGAAGAAAGTGTTTCGGCATCACCATCACAGAGAGAAATCAGTCTCACAAACTAATTACAAGTTAGAAATACAGAAACTACAGGGAAAAATAAAATTAATCAGATAAATTAGTATCAAGTGATGGCATGCTCTATGGTAGGTTTATATTTATATGTAATGCTTCAATATAGTTGTAAACATGATAGCACCTAGAGGATATATAAGAATGACAATCCAAACAACAGCATACAGTTCAGTATTCCAAGGATTTTCAGAAGTTCACATCCCTAATTCTATTTTTATGCACAAACATCATTCAAGAGCAAAAAAAAAATCTGAAAAAATGCACAATAAATGGAGAAACAGGAAAGTAATGACAATAAAAGGATATGATACTTACAATCAATCTTATTGTCAACTGGAGCATTTGGGTGAAAAACTGAGAGAGAGCATGTAAACACTTCAAAGTCTAATAAACCATTGTGCTTTGTATCAAACAAGTCACATACCTGGGGATATAAACAAATCAAGATTCAGAGCAATAGAAGAATGTTTTCTAAATAACAATACCATAGGACTTAGCAAGGGCAAATTTATTTTTATGGAATAATTTTCACACATAATTAGCTGTACAAATATTCAGGTGCAAGTTTAAACAAAGGACAAAATCGTAAAATTATTGTGCTTGACAATGCCTTCACATTATTTTCAAATTCAATGCTTGAATTGACAGGGAACACTCAATTAACAGCACTTAACGCCATCAACTAAAATTTTCAGCAACTTAAAACTCTATTCTACTCAAATTTCATAGATGGGATTTTTAGATTTATCAGAACCCCCCCCCCCCCCCCCC
>CAIGRQ010288661.1:0-11089 GCA_903798375.1 Fraxinus sp. D2006-0159
TGTGATCCCAATATATCATGTTAAAATAGGAATAAGTAGATGAAATTAACAGTTGTGATATAGATTGAGAAAACTTGATTTCATCTGATATTTTGGATGTAATTTTGATAAAATGGAGTAACAAGAAAGCTTGATCCCAAATTTAATGGGAATCAGGTTAATTTCTTAATGTTTTCTTTTGCTGATGATCCGATCTTTTTATAATTAAAGGCAAAATCCTAGTAGTCGTTGTATGAAATTTCCTTTCAATCTCACGTGTACAACTAATGCATAATAATCAGACGCTCTCTTTCATTTAATCAGGACAGTTTCTACACGAATAAACTTGCCTTGAGTGCCAAGGCCAAACGTGTCATGAATATTTTTATTTTATTGATAATTCCTAGATGTGGACTCTCAGAGTTCTTGGTGTTAAATGTGAAAAGTTGCACGTTTTATTTCTCTTCCCACTCATCTTAAATTCCATCCATACCTTTAATTTAGTCCTGATCCCCATTCTAGTTTTGTCTACTCAATCTTTATCATTAGCATACGACATGCAGCTGGAAGCTCATTTTTCCTTGGTCCTTATAGACTTTAAAGTCTATAAGAATATGATTATTCCATCCAAGTCAGTAACATGTTTCCATTTAAATCTACATAGAGCTAGTTGCAGTACTTTCTTTATTTGCGTTTCTATTTAACTTATATAATTCAATTATTTTCCAAGTGTCTAGCGTGTAATTTTGAGACGATGTATTCTAATTTTAAATGGAATTTTTTTTTTTGTGTTAAATATCTTGCTGTTTTGATCATATAATGCTTTTGTTCTGAACTCAAAAACATTCTACTTGTGCTGTTGAGAGGCATCTGCAATCTCTGAAGTTATGCATTTGTTCCATGCAGTATTCTTGGTGATGTATGCCCGTGCTTTGAATTGTCAGCTGTGAATGCAGATGAACCTCCATTAGCAGTTTCCCAAAGTAAAGAACGTGTTACTCAGTTTGAAAAAGTTGGTGAGACTAAGTTTATATCCTTTACAACTTGCAAAGGATATGATAATTTGAATGTAACTTTTTTGCTTCCAAATATGGTTTTCGGAATTGTTGAAACAAAAATCGGAACTAGTTTGTATTCAATTTACTAATCCTTGCCCCTTAACCTTTTAATGGCTCTATTATAAAACAAAGATAATCCTACTTCATTTTTATTCTTGATATTACATGTTGGAAATTGTCTTTATAAACCTTGAGACCTGCTTCTGATGAGTAGTAGAATGCCTCAGATATGTTTCTTTATGCATCAGGTTGCTTATATCTCTTCTATTACCCAATCACATTTTATTGTGCAATATTAGAGCCTTATCTGCATGAATTAGACTGTGTGCCGTTGAATAAATTATTTTGTGAGTCATTCTTTTTTTTTTTTTTTGGCTGTTATGCTGTATGTTTGGCTGTGTGCCTCCTATGGGTTGTTCACTTTTCGTCCGTAATTTGGTAATCTGTTTTGCCATTTCTATTATTGATTTTTCCTAAAATAAGAAGAAAGGTGGTCATTCTTAAATCTTATATATGGGAATTTAACGTTAAGCCTTGTTCTGGGTGCAGCTATCTTTTGGTGGGTCAATCGTAAACTACGGAGAAAGTCATGATTTCGTTGCAGCATGGTCCTTTAATAAAACAAAGATTTTGAATCACCTTGGTTTCCATTTGTTAACTTAATAATAATTTTCATATGATAACTACAATGTGAAAAACTGAATTGATTATTCATGTTGTAGGTCCATTTCGTAGAAGGGCTGTGTCCCATTAATTAAAATTGCGCGATAGTCAAATAATTAGTTTGTGTGGTTTTGGGGCTTGAATTTTCAAATGATCAAGTCATCCAAAGTTCTCTTTGTACCCCCTCCTGCCCTTTATTCTCTCTTTCCTTTCCGTTCTTTTATTTTCTTTCAATTGTTTAAACGGCTAGGGGGCGGTGCCGTGGTGATGGTTGTGCCTATAAACATTTGTTGTTTTTGATAGTTCATGGTTTGGATATGTTTCTGATCTTTTATATTTGATTCTTTTTGGCAGAAAGTTATGGACGTCCATTGTAATATGACACACTCAAACCTTCTTCAGTGAGTGACTGAGAAAGATTTTAATGGTCCAGTGTTTCAAGTGCTGGGAAGACAGTCATAATTTCTAACCAACCATACATCTACAA
Organism: Fraxinus sp. D2006-0159; assembly: GCA_903798375.1. Classification (NCBI taxonomy): domain Eukaryota; kingdom Viridiplantae; phylum Streptophyta; class Magnoliopsida; order Lamiales; family Oleaceae; genus Fraxinus; species Fraxinus sp. D2006-0159. Next base: position 2,188 of record CAIGRQ010288661.1, read on the forward strand.
GAAAGCGGAACTTTTCCCTGGTAGTGCTTTTGTAATTGGTGCAGACACTGCAGAAAGGCTTATAAATGTAAGGACTTTATGTGCTATCATTCTTCAACGAGTTCAAAATTTCGGTGCAGCTTTTGTTCTTTTTTCTTTCTAGCTGATGTTTGGCCAATGCTACATTTTCCATTTCCTACTCTTTTAAAGTTTCTTTCGCAATGCCTCAATTTGTCTGTCATTTATTATCCTATACATGGGTTTCAAGAATTTTCAGAGAGAAATATATTTCAGACATTTGTAAGACGTTACAGATAAGTTATGCAGACCCAATAAAAGTCCAGACCCTGTAATGAAGAACAAAGGGTCTATAATTGAAGAACTAGAAGATTATGATGTCTGAAATCGAAAAGAACGTTTGGAATTAAGTCCAGAAGAAAGGAACAGATTCCATAACAAGGTTTAAGAAAATTAGTACTAAAAGCAGACCTCTAGAACTAGAACGAAAAGTGCTACACCGTTGAACACACTGTCTGGTTCCTTGGTGCGATGGATCTATAAGAATTCTGCTACCCCAATAACGAAAAAACTTGTTTTGAATGAGTCCATATTAAGAGCTAAATTGGCTGAAGGTATTGGTCATAATTATTATGAAAACCCTTATGGCCTAACGATATTTCCATTACGTGGAATAATAAACAACTCATTATTATTATTTTTTTTAACAATTTAAGCTATGACATGATTGTTAATTAATTAATTCTGCATTTGTCTAAGTTTGTGCTGGCTCGTACTGTTTACCCTTCGATGTGTTGTTTTACAGCCTAAATATTATGGTGGGGACGATGAAAGAATGTTGAAGATACTCCTTGAATGCAAAAATAATTAAGAAAGAAAATGAAGTTAATATCTTGTTCATTTATTATTTGCAGTATAAACATGTCTTTAATGTATAATCTGCATCGTTTCATTTATACGTATATTTCAACTTGTAAATTTATGTACAGGAACTTGCACGTGTTGCGTTCTTGAAACGGCATTCAGAATCTCTTCTTTTCTTTAACAGGTCCTCTTGGAATCTTGTTTAAAAACTTGGTATCAAATTTCTTGTACAATTTCTTCATATCCTTGTTCCCTATGCTTGCAAGATAATCCACTTCATCTCGATACCGTTCGTACAATGCCGGTAATGTGGCCAGGCAAAGAAAACCTTAAAATCGATTCAGAAAAAGAGAGAGATTACAATGACTTATTTTTTAAGGTGGACTGTATATGAGGTCCCAAATATGTTCTGTATTCTTACCAATGTACAATAGATTCAAGGACCTGAAGTAATTTCCAATTCCTGAAAATATCCATAGGAACGCGATGGCCTAAACCCGAAAAAGAATCCAAGAATTGGTGAAAGATGTGCAACAATATAATCGAAAACATAAAGAAATGAATTTTATACCAGGAAAAAGGTCTTCAAATCTTTCCCGGAAGAAACATCGTAGAATCTCAACAAAAACCTGTTGATTTTGGTTAACGACCAACGAAATGAAGACTCTGGAATTATAAGGGCTCGTAAATCGGGAGGATTCCTATCGATTAACATACGAATACAAGATGTTTGTTAAAATGCCACAAAGAAAAACAAGTTGTAATGTATGAAATCACATTTATGCGCTGGACGCAATTTTTACCTGTCAACTATTATTGCCCCATTAGACCAAGCGAACACAACTAACATCACAGCCATGGAGACATGGCAGAAAAGAGTCACAAAGTTGTACTCCACGACCTCGAACAGAAACCATATTACGGTGAATCCAATTAGTATTGCAGCAGATAAATTCTTATTCCTCCATAACAATAAGTCAGCAACTGCAAAACAAGTTCGATGTAATTTGGATCAAGAAACCATCGTGTCATCCTAAAAAAACACGTTCTGGTTGTTGTCATGTCGATATTCGTTGAAATGACAAGTGTATGAACACAGAATAGGTTAGAAAATCACCTGTCCCTCCCCCAAGAATTGCATGCAATGGCTTTTGACGACCAACCCATCTCTTTGGATCCGAGGAATAATTCGACATGTTTTAAGGAATATGATTGCCCAATGCTCAATGCCTCGATAGAATATAACCAGTACAGTGGATTGAATTATTAAGTACGTCAATTAGATTATATAAGCAGTGGAAATATTTCATCTTTGCAGCTAAGAAACTTTGTAACAGGAGAAAGAAAGGTATTGCTTTGGCATGACAAGAAAGACTATCTCATGAGAAAACCAAGACATTTGATTTCCCAATATCTACTTATTAATTTAATTAGGCTTTTCTTAATGATTGTAACATAACGTTCATAGGAAATGACGAAATGTACATGAGATGTGACGTAGGGACAAAAAAATAAAATTGATTCATAGTTTTTTTTTTTTTTTTCGACCTTTAAAATAAATGGGCTTGAGGGATGTTTAGGTTAAAGCCCAGCCCATCCCTCCGCCCTGAGGCGTGGGATTGCTGCATCGCGCATGACTAGGTGGATAAGATTATGAATGATGTTTTTTTTTTTTACGCAGGAACTCGCGGTCGTTAACTGTGAGTGCACTCTAGTTTTTTTTTACTGTATTGTGGTTGGCACAACACAATAGATTACGTTTTATTAAGTTCTGCTCCAAGTCCATTTAATTTGTCTCAGGTAAAAAAAAAATATATATATATTGTAAAATTTTTGGTTTTATGTATTAGCACAGTGCCAAAAAATAAATAATAAATAATTATCCTCCCATGACTCCGCCCCTGATTGAGAGGAATGCATGAATAATCCTTTGTAAGCCTATCTCATTATTTTTGTCCGTGTGATTAATGAAGGATAAGCAATTTGAATTACTTTATAATGAGTATTAAATGCACGGATCAACTAACATTAATCAGTTAATTAGTGGACAGTATATTAGTGATAAAGCCAAGGGAGTACGTGGGTTTTGCGCCTTAGCCAAACCTTGTTCTTTTTTTTTGTTAAGGAAAAATTACATAACTACAAATGTTTCAAAATACATTTTCAAAAATAATAAATATGTGGATTTTTTATTTAAAATTAAGTATTTACACGTAATGACCTTTGATAAAATTTTGGGACTGTAATTTAATTAATCTAGTCACCGTCACAATAACACAATTTATTTATTTTATCACAATCACATATTGGTTACAAATCATAGGATGTCACAATTACAAATGCTCAATTTGTCAATCACAATTACACATTTTAATCCCAAATCACACATTTTATTATGTCACGAATTATTCATTAGTCATAAATTATCCAGTTAAACCCACAATCACTTTTAGCTCACTCCATCATATTCCACCACTACCACTGACACCAATAACCGTTGCCACCACCCCCACCACCACCACCACCACCACCACCACATGCACCTCAAATCCATATTCACCACCTCCTCTACCTCAAAATTCATCACGATCTTCACCGTTAAACGATCTTCATCACCACTACCTTCACCTTCACCTTCAACACATCTAAAATCCCCCCGCCACCTTCACAGTTAAATCATCATCACCTTTATCTTTACCTTTACCTTCACCTTCACCTTCAATACACCAGAAATCCATCACCACCTCCATAGTCAACCCACAACCACCATCACCACCACCCAGGGGCGGATCACGGATGGGGTGGGAGGCAGGCCTGGGCTAATTTAGTAAAATATTCTCTTTAGTCTAGTTAACTTAATTTTCAACCCTAGTCCAATAATAAATAATCTGAATTTACTTAAGTACACTATATATAATTTCACATTCATCTAATTCACATTTGTTGCAATATGAAAAAAATTAAAAAACTGAGAAAGATAAAGATATGTTTTCTCACACAATTCTTGATCATCACAAACATACCGTTTTATACAAAGTTATTTGGTAGGAGAAGATTCTAGAATTAAGCTAAACTAACTCTAACCAATTGGAGCCTAGCTAGCCAACAAAATTGATTCCAGTTCCTAAAAAAATAAGGAAGCGGCTGCATTGATGTTCGGTTGAACCAAGCCATGCACCAGCAGCCAGTGAATTCTAACTCCCCCCCTCAAGGTGGAGTATGTTCCAATACTCCAAGCTTGTCTCTAAGCAGGTGCAACCTTGAATGTGACATAGGTTTAGTCAGCAAGTCTGTCGTTTGATCTGATGAGGGAATGTAATGTATTTTCAGCTGATTTTCAAGTACCTTATCCCTTACAAAGTGTGCATCTAGCTCTATATGTTTTGTACGTGCGTGGTACACAGGATTAGAGGCTAGGGCACTTGCACTTAGGTAATCACACCAAATAACAGGAACTAAATGCTGTGGAATTCCCAATTCATTTAACAATGACTGGATCCAGGTTATCTCTGCAGTGCATTGGGCTAATGCTCTATACTCCGCCTCTGTGCTGGACCTAGCCACCACATGCTGTTTCTTGGAGCACCATGACACCAAATTGTCAACAATATACACATAATATCCGGCAGTAGATCTCCTATCATCTGGACAAGAAGCCCAGTCAGAGTCTGAGAACGCTATGATATCTAAGCTGTCATTTCTTTGAATGGTTAGTCCAAAGTTCAATGTACCTTGCAAGTATCTGAATAACTTCTTGAGAGCATTACAGTGAGCATCCGTTGGAGTCTGAAGATACTGGCTTAACCTATTTATAGCATAGGTTAAGTCTGGCCTGGTGTGGATTAGATATTGTAGGCCACCTATAGCATTTCTATATAGTGTAGGATCTTCCATTACTCTCCATCATCCTTGGAGATCTGTTTCCCCACAGCCATAGGTGTTAGGCTAGGCTTCAAGTTCTCGTAACCAAACCTTTTTAGCAGATCAGTGGCATATCTAGTTCGCCTCAAATGAAGTCCAGCCTCATTTCTTTTAACCTCTATTCCTAGAAATTGATTCAGATTCCCCAAATCTTTAAGTGCAAAACTAAGGTTTAGCTTATCTATGAACTCTTGTAACGGCTGATTATTGCTACCTGTAATCACTATATCATCTACATATATCAAGGAAAATAGAATATCAGCATCTGTAGTCAGGAAAAATGGGGAATTATCAGCCTTTGATTGTCTGAAGTTCCACTGCAGTAAGGTCTGTTTCAGCTTGTCATTCCAGGCCCTAGGTGCTTGTCTTAAGCCATATAAGGCTTTCTTCAATTTGCAGACATAACTAGGATGAATTTTATTGACAAAACCATGTGGCTGATTCATATAGACAACCTCATTCAGCCTACCATTTAGAAATGCATTGTTTATATCAACTTGCCTAATTTGCCAATTTCTTGACACATCAAGAGTCAAGATTATTTTAAGGGTTGCAGCCTTGATCACTGGACTAAATGTCTCACTAAAATCAACTCCAGGGGTTTGAAGAAACCATTTGGCCACAAATATGGCCTTGTACCTTACAACCCTTCCATTTGCATCACGCTTCAGTTTAAACACCCACTTATTTCCAATGATCTTCATCCCAGCCTTAAGTGGAACCAAACTCCATGTCTCATTTTTCATAAGAGCATTGTACTCTTCCTACATAGCTTGTTTCCAGCTACAACTTGTTAGTGCTTCATCAGCATTAGTTGGCTCAATTTCAGTCAGTTCATCTACTGCCATACTAGTGTAAACTTTAGGCTTGAAAATCCCAGCCTTGCTCCTGGTAGCCATCTGATGTCCAGGGTTCTGAGGCGTATTTCTAATTGGTAAACTTGCTTCACTTTCCATATTTTGAGCATCAGATCTAGCTTGTTGAGTTTCTGATGTTCCTATATCTGTCACTACCTCTTGATTTACCTCAACATCATGAGGCTCTACCATCACAGCTCATTCAGCCTCAGTTCTAGAATCTCCATCAGCAGGGTCTGTCGCAGAGGAATCCTCAGGTTGTATTGTAGAAGCTGCAATTGCATTTTGGGACATGGTAATATGGTTGGGATTGATAAAAGGAAGATGGCTCATTTCAATATCACGGGTTTGAGGACGAGTTTACTTATTTATGAATCCTATCATGAAAGGGAAATCATGCTCATTAAAGACAGCATGCCTTGATATATAAATCCTACCACTAGAACTTAGATACTTATAACCTTTGTGAGTATCACCATAGCCAAGGTAAACACATTTTTTTGTGAACGAAAACTAAATTTATGCTTCTGATAAGGTCTGAGACATGGAAAGCAAGCACATCCAAATGATTTAAGCTGTTTGTAGTCAAAGTCTTTATTAAATAAGGCTTGGTAGGGTGATTTAAATTCTAAGATAGTGGTAGGTAACCTGTTTATCAAGTAGGTAGCAGCCTTGAAGGACTCCCACCAATAATGAAGTGGCATTTTAGCCTAAGCCAAGAGAGTCAGCCCAGTCTCTGTGATGTACCTGTGCTTGCGTTCAGTTCTTCCATTTTGAACTGAAGTATAAGGACAAGAATGCATAAGTTCTATGCCAAATTCTAGTGCCAATTTATCGAAGTTTCTAAATTCTCCACCCCAATTAGATTGCAAGGATTTAATCTTCCTATCCAATTTGTTTTCTACAAGGTTTTTGAACTGAATAAATATAGTTAAGGCTTCTGGTTTCTGTTTCATAGGGTAGATCCATGTATACCAGCTATGGTCATCCACAAATATTATATAGTATCTAAATCCTGCAGTTGAATTTAAAGGGGATGGTCACCAAACATCAGTGTGGATGAGTTCTAAAGTTTTAGCAGCATGTGAAAGTGAGGTATTGAAGGGGAGAGCATGAGATTTTTCAAGTTTGCAAGCATCACAAAAATTTGAGATTTCATTAGCAATAATAATTATATTACAAGACTTAAAAACTTGACTTATCACAAGGTTTGAAGGGTGTCCTAGCTTTCTATGCCAAAGATCAACTTCAGATTATGAATTTTTTTTGGCTGTGGGCAATTTATTACCACTAGATTTGATTGCAAAACACTAGAGGTTATTTTGGTGGTCTGGCTCGAAAGGGGTTCTTTCTGGCTTGATGTATGGCAACTGCACCTGGTACAATCCATCCTTAACTGTTCCTTGCAGCGGGGTCCTCTTCGTTTGGAGATCCTTCACAACACAACAATTAGCATAGAATTCCATGAATATACTATTGTCATTAGTGAGTTGTGAAACACTGATCAAGTTTTGTTTGATTGAAGGAACGTGTAACAACTTATTTAAATCAAGTGATTTATTATTCAGTGTGGAAATTTTACCACTTCCAATATGAGTAATTTTCAGCATATCTCCATTACGAACAAGTAATCTCTCTTTACCTTCATATCTCTTTACAATATTAAGGTTACCTTTGTCTAATGTCACATGGTTACTAGCTCCAGAATCAACAAACCATGCAGGATCTTCAAGAACTCTAGGTGATGCCACATAGGCTGATGGTGTTGAGTTGAAGTTCTGCTGCCCTGAGTTGAAGTTTTGTTGTCCAGAATTGGCTGGTTTGCTCCCTATGTATCTCCTATCAAACATGTTGTAGTACCAGCTTGCTGAGTGGTTACTCAGACCGCAGATTTGGCATGGCCCTCTGGTTTCAGTTTGCCTACTACTTGTAGTTCTACCTCTGCCCTGTATTCTACCTCTATAGCTTGGTGATCTACCTCTAAAGCTTTTTCCAAAGCTTGAGCCAGTTCTATGAGCTAACTAAACACTGGACTGATTAACATTAAACGATGTGAAGTTGTTCTTTACTTGATTCAAGTGTTCAAGTCTACTTTCAAAAGTCATCAGTATTGAAGATAATTCATACCAGGAAATATCCTCTCTGCTACTTATCTGAACCACTATTGGGGTATATTCATAATCTGACCCTGATAATACTTGTGTAATTAAGTCACTTTGATCAATAACCTTACCAGCTATTTCCAGATTGTCAGCCAATTGTTTAATGGCTGTTAGGTACGGATCCCATTGTCATGGATCCTTTTCTAGTTCTTTGCAGCTCTCCAGTTAGGAACAACACATGAGATCTGTTGAGTATTCCAAAACTTTCCTCCACTGCTACCCAGAGTTTGTTCGCACTGGTGCAGCCCATCACTTTCATGGCGATTTAAGGAGTTATGGATGAATACAACCATCCTATAAGAAGCTGATCAGTTGAGTTCCACTTCAGAAACTCTGGATTTTGGGTCATTTCCACTACTTCTCCCTGGCCAACTGTTGTTTGGGTGGCTAGAAACTCAAGTGGACACTCCTTTGTCCCCAACAGATATCCTTCAAGATTATGCCCTTTGATTATGGGCATAATCATGTTCTTCCATAGCAGAAATTTATTTTCGTCGAGTTAAACTGATGGTGCTTGAGTGATATTCATTCCATATCCTAAGTTCTGGCCAGCAACAACTTGAGTAGCTGGAGTTGTATTTAATTCTGATGGATTGGACTGATTTTCAAATCCGGTGTTAGCCATGTTGGCTCTAATACCAAATTAAAAAACTGAGAAAGATAAAGATATGTTTTCTCACACAATTCTTGATCATCACAAACATACCGTTTTATACAAAGTTATTTGGTAGGAGAAGATTCAAGAATTAAGCTAAACTAACTCTAACCAACTGGAGCCTAGCTGGCAAATAGAATTGATTCCAATTCCTAAAAATAAGGAAGTGGCTGCACTGATGTTCAGTTGAACCAAGCCATGCACCAGCAGCCAGTGAATTCTAACTAAAAACTCGTTACCAAGTTAAGTATTTTATTTCGTCTATATTTGACCAAGTTTAAACAGTTATGTAGAATCATTATGCAGCACAAATGCAGAAAACACAAAAGCAGCACAACCAGAAGCAAATTCTGGTCTAATTGATGAAGATTCGTAGCAGCATAGCCAGGGGTGTAAGCGGTCCGATTTTACCGGTTTTTGACCAATTTTCAAACCAAACCGTTTAA
>CAIGRQ010288729.1:0-11486 GCA_903798375.1 Fraxinus sp. D2006-0159
GGGGGTGAAATTGAAAAATACATTACAAATTAACTAGGAATGGTAGATCAGCGGACAATGTTGGGGAACAATCGCCCCCCCCCCCTTCCCCCTTCCCCCTCCCCCTATGCATGAGATTACTTTGAAATATAATAATTAGAGGGTATATACCATTTTGCAACGACCGCCGGAATTAACCTTAACAGAATAACCATATTTTCTATTATAGCCCCCCAAGTAAAAGTATTACTTCTGTATATTAGATATTTTCGTGAGGATTTCCTTTTGATGATGCGTCATTCGATCATGTGAAATTTTGAAGGTTAATAAGATGTTGACACAATGCGAAATAAGGAATTCAAGCGAAGAGTTTTAAGAATAAAAATCTGGAATCCATGAGAGAATGAAAATTTAACTTACAAAGTTTTATTAAATTTAAGATAATAGAAAACAATGAGCTAACTCTTTATTTATAAAAGTTTAAATGCAAACCAAGCCTAAACGAACTGGAATTGTAAAGAGATCGAAATAATTTAAACGACAAAAATAGCACTAAACTTTGAAAGTAGTTTTCGAGCCCTAAACGATTTCGGATAGTTAAAATCCATCATACATCATCAAAGCTGTGAGTACAGTCTGTCTCATCGTTCTCTTTTCAAAAATGTAATATGGGCCAAAATCGAAGCATGAACATCAAATTTGCAACCAACTTTTTTTTATCCACTCAATCATCTGTTCTAAATTGGATGTGTTATAGTTTTAAGTCCTAACTGTTTGAATGGATATTTCACACTGATTTTTTCAAGAATAAAATTATAATAAATTGTTTCAAACGTTGTTGTGTTGAAATTCATTTATTATGTAAGGAAATAAAACTAATCTAAGACAAAATCTTCTATTAAGGAAAAAATCTTCTATGATGATAATAAAATCAAATCTCAATAATCACGATTAATACTCCCCCTCAAGTTGGAGCAAGAGGCGAGCGAAAGGTGTGTCGCTCGAGCAAGAGCCGGGTGACAATGATTCTGCTTTGGACGCTTGAGCATTAGCTAGGCGACAGACTACCGTAAATTCGACGACTCTTTCTTCTTGTTTCATACTCGAATTCGAAAGCTCCTAATTTATCTATACAACCCTCCAAAAAGACTCATTGAATTTTATGACTCTTTTGTAAAAATTTTATTCTATTACAATAATTTTTTGTCTAAAGAATTGCCAGTACAACGAAAACCCTAACAATCTACCCATTTGACATTATGTAACAAAACTATACAATACAAGTCAATGATGTAAAACGTCAGTTGACCATAGGATATCAGGAGATAAGAAACCCCTCGAACTTATTTACTCGAGTCATATAGATCTCGAAGAAGAGAATAAGATGAAACATTTTTATTTTACTTAAGGGAATGTACTCGAGTTTAGGTATGCTATATTAAGGTCAATCCATGTTCAAGATCACCATAACAATCCATGACAGTCATCCCAAATTTCACACACGTGGTAAAGACTTACTCACAAGATCATTGCGTGTGTAGTGTAGATAGTACATGAAGAAATCTATATTGAGTACTCCATGTCAACTTAAACAAAGTAATGGAAAAAATGCTATTACAGATCAATTAAACTCATACTTGGTCATAGCATACATGTTCAAGTAAATTATATATTATGTTGTAGTAAATAATTTCACTTCTATTTTATTTTTTTTCGATTTTCAATTTTTTCTTATTTTATAAAAAAACCAACCTACCTAAAAAGTAAAATCAAACAAATAAAGGATATGCATGCACTAATGAATGAATCAATTAAAAAGCATAAGCATGCATTAAAAGTACACAATCAATTAAGTAAACAAACGTCTTACCTTTAAGAGCACCATTATAAATTTTTTATTTTTTCAAATCACTCTTTTTCACCCAAACCTGACTAGTGAAAGACTTATCCCGAGTCAATTCTATCATAAACTTGGTCAAATGACTCACTTGATTATTAAGGAAGTCAATTCAGCCATCAAAATCCTGATTTCTAACTCTATTGAAATTCTGATTTCTATTTCTATTCAAGAATTTATGACACCAAGACCTTATATGCCCTAACTCACCACAATTGAAACTGGTATGGATAAACCTAGGTCCAAGGTTATTCTTGAGTTTAGGATTAGGAACATACGCATTCTAGTTAGTAGCAGGGATAAAAATGGTTTTGAAAGTACTGGCCTATTATGATCGGTCTGATTATATCCTAGGCCTCCCTAACTCCCAGCGGGCTTGTTCAGCCCCAAAAGACTTCCAATTTTTGAGATCCACTAGATAAAACAAGTAGTTGAGACTTGGAATCTTCAAGTTCGCTCAGTAAGTTCTTAACCTGAATTTCTAATTTTTGATTCTCAATGGTCAGCTCACTAACTCTCCTAGAGGACTTCTCAAGTTCACTTGTAAGATCTTTGCAGTTTCAAGGGATCGATTTAGAGTTTATAATTTTTTGAGGCACAAGATAGACTCTTGAAGGTTAGTTGCAAGTTTCTCTCTAATTAGCTCAAGCTCATTGACCTTCTTAAGTACAGCTTCATTAACTTTCTTAATTTTAATACTCTCTTCAAATATTTTTTTGATAAGCCTCATGAATCTCATCATCAGATTGCTCACCACTATCTACTTCTTCAACTTTCTCAGCGTCCTTATCGGATTCACTTTTAATCCTAGCAATGAAGGCCTTAAACTTCCCACTCTCCTCGTGTGTAGACATCTCACTTTGATTATCCGAGTTAGACTCATGATCAATGAGAGTTGTATTCATAGATTTACCTGGATTTTTCTTACTATTGGGGCACTCACTTCTATATTATCCAAAACCTTGACAATTATAACATCTTACAAATTTAGATATCTTTCTAGAGTCACTGGAATCACCTCTACGTCTCTCTTTATATGTTTAGTCAATCAAGTCAAATAATCCTATGTTGAATTATCGCAATAAATAATTAAAGCAGTAAATAACACAAGATTTGATGAGAGAGCAAACTATTAACTGGGTAAAAACTTTTAGAACCAAGTTAGTAGTTTTCATTATAGACAATAAGAACTTACAGTAGGATCTAGCCTAGAAACACACTAGACTCGCCGATCTAGTTTTTGCAATATCCAAGACCTACTAGAAGGTACTTCACTAGTACTGCTCCCGATCTTCTGGAATTATCTATCTCATGTGGAACACCAAGAGCGCATCGTTCTTGCACTCTTCTTGTGCTTCTGGTCCAACCTCCCTCATTCTTCAGCAATCTTCGAAATCTATTGAGAAAGTACCTTCCTAGAAAAATCTAGGAAGTATGCGTTTTGGATTATATGAATTTTGATGTTTTTCCCAAACTTGTGGTTGATTGATCTCAAGAGTCAAAAGGGTAATCTAGATTGTTGAATGTGTTCTTGGATCTTGGAATGATGTTGTGAAGATGTAAATCAATGATCAACCACACTAAAAAATGTATCGGGCATTAGGTATTTATAATATGAGGAGTTTCGGTAGTTTAGGATAGATAAAACCCTTGTGAAACTCAAATTAAGATTGCTCAGACAACACCGTTGCTCGAGCGTTGGGCTAGCGACTGGCAAGCGAGAGGTGTGTCACTCGAGTGAAAGCAAGGCGACAATGATTCTATTTTGGACGCTGGAACATCAACTAGGTGTCAGGCTAGCCTAAATTCGACCACTCTTTCTTTTTGTTCCATACTCAAACCCAAAAACTCCTAATTCATCTATACAACCCTCCAAAAACTCCTTAACTTTTACTCCTCTTTTGTAACAATTCTATTCTTTTATAATAATCCCATTGTCTATAAAATTGTCAATACAACTAAAAACCTAATAGGATCGACACATTTTGTACACCATTTACCACATGAATACCATCACTCAATATCAACTCGAAGTCTAGCATCTACAACACAGTGAAGGCCTTCATGTAGCACCAACACTTGAGCATCTTGTGGTGAAAAGCGCACTGCTACTCTTCTCGCAAAAGCTGCCAAAACAAACCCAAATTGATTTGTTAACACTGTATCCACACCGATGCAGTCCAGATTATTTTGCACTGCAGCATTTGTACTTGCTTCAGGAGCCTGCTGATACACATACTTTTACACTTGAAAAGTTATTTATAATCGATCGGATGTGTACAATGTACCTATTTTAGTGTAATTATGTTAATTGTAAGAGAAACCCCGACTCCAATACAATTGGCTCGAAGAAAGATGATTTCAAGTAAAATTAGAGTTGATTCAGAGTGAATAAAGATCAGCTGATTGCACATGATCAATAAGAAGCATTAATCTAGCAAAACATACGAAAATCACAAGTTTGGGAGCAAAAACCAACATTTGAAAAGTTTGAAGACTTAATTGCAATTATTTAGAATTTGCAACAGATCAATTATGGACAATTGTTGATGACAATAATCAAAGTGAAATGATTAAAAGATGAAGGACACATGATGCAAATAAAAAGGGACTTGAGTTGAATCAAAGAAGGGAGCAGGGACCAAGTTATAGATGATGAAATTCCATTGTACTTTGTAAATGTCATCACATGGAACGAGAAATTTGCATCAGGGAGTCCAAAGTTAAAAAGTTGCAATCACAATTAATCACCATGCGCAATCACGGGCATTTTTCTGACGAGGAAGATTTTGTTTCGATCACAATTAATCACCATGTGAGGATATATTTAATTCTACTCGAGAGTGATTATTGAATAAATTAGGAACCAATATCTTCAAGCTCGAATAAGTGTTGTCGAAATCTTAAATTGATATTAAATAGAAGAATATAGGGAGATTCAAGGTCTTAGTATTTCCTTTAATTGAGTTTCAAGGAGGTTGAACATTTGAGCAATGGTGGAAAGTACAATTTACTATTAAAATGGAGCTCAATGAGTTCACTCCGTGTGAATGGCAAACTTGGTGCCTCCACTACTATATGACAAGGAATTGTAAGTTTAGTTTTATTTTTCTTTTTGAGTTGTATTGTGAACGATTGTTTCTCAAAGTAGGGGATAGTTGGCGGGTGCCGATAATCTCTTTATAGCGCAATCCAATTTCATAAAGAAATTATTAATGCATTTGTTCATTGTCAATCAATAAATTCTTAATAACATTTAGGAACATGTTTTTTAGATTTACTAATGTATCTATTCTGATATTGAAAATCAGATAGTTGAAATTGACGGTGATCATTCTTTTCTAAGTGAACTAATTTTTTTTATTTTTTATTTTTTTATTGGAATTCTAGTTATTTGAATAATGGATCTAACTTACCAAATATACCTAACATGTGTGATGACCCAAGCTGTTAAGCTAACATATGTGCTACATGAACATGATCAATGATATAATTTTGTACAGATATACACTTGGCAAAATTTCATTGACAGTTAAAAAAAATTTAAGAAAAAACTATCATCATTTCAACTCCGGAAAATAGCCCTTGTTGTTGACCCCGTTTAATCCATTAAGCTAAAAGCTATGAATCTCAAGTGCATTTCTCGAAATTTGTGTAAAGGTCAATGGATTTTTTGGCATATAAGTCACGCCCTACAAATATATTATTTATGGCATGGCATAAATAATCAATTATTTAAAGTATCTACGTTACATATTTTGGACACGTCGTAAAAGTTTAATATTTATAGCGTAGTTCTCAAGCATGCCGTATAGATTGATAGACAAAAATTTGAGACTTTAAAGAAATGAAAAAAAAATAAATTTATTTATGACATGCATAGGTATATGTCATAAAAAATATTTATGGCATACAAAAGTTGCACACCAAAACAATGTATAATAATAATAATAATAATAATTTCTTTTTTTGGGAGGACCAATGTCATGGGTCTGTTGTCATTCCTTGCTTCCCTCTCCCTCCGCCTCTAAGTGAAAATTTCCAACTCTAAGGATATGATATAAATATCTCTTACGTTGAATCGGAGTTTAATCATCTTACGTCCAATATATTTGTCATCTAAGTGTGATTTGTATTTTTAACTATAGTTTTATTCATTCCCTTGTTATATTCTTTCAACAATATATAAATTGTATTTTTGAATTGTTTCCCCATTTTCCAAACTTTACATCTGTCCCTAGTTGAGCTTTATCTCTGATTTTTTTTTTTATAAGGCGAAATGGAATGGTAGTTTCGCCTCTGAAGTTTTTATTTTATTATGAAACCAAACTTTTCTCAATTTTTCGAAAAGAAAAATATCAGATCTCCACAATTTGATTAAAAAAAATGATCAACTGATATTAACGTTGGGTGTATTACTGTCTCCATATTATGCATCTGCACGCTATAAAAAATGTTAAGTGTTTACGACGTGCTCTTCGAGGTTGTAAAAAGTTCCTTAACGGCGTGCTTTCCTTTTTTTTTTTTTTTCCCTATAGCATGTAATGCATATCATAAAAAGATGTGATATTTACGACATGACTATAAGACATTCATATGTACGCCGTAAAATGTAACTTTATTGTAATGCTTTATGCTTTGGAATCTATGAATGTTCTTGTGATTCATATATTTGCATCATGAATAGAGATATAATAGGGTCATATGTGAGGATATATTGAATTCTACTCGAGAGTGATTGTTGAATAAATTATGAATATTGCTGTTCAAGTCCGAATAAGTGTTGTCAAAGTCTTAAATTGTTATTAAATAGAAGAATATGGGAAGATTCGAGGTCTTAGTATTTCCTTTAATTGAGTTTCAAGGAGGCCGGACATTTGAGCAATGGTGCAAAGTACAATTTACTATTAAAATGGACTTTAATGAGTTAACTCTGTGCGAATGGAAAACCACCAAAAGCACATCAAAAAAAATAAAATAAAAAATTAGTTACTTGGTGCCTCCACCACTATAGGACAAGGAATTGTAATTTTGGCTTTATTAGTCTTTTTGACTTGTATTGTGAATAACTGTTTCTCAAAATAGGGGATAGTTGGTGGGTGCTGATAATCTCTTAATAGCGCAATCCAATTTTCATGAAAGAAATTATTAATGCATTTGTTCATTGTCAATCAATGAATTCTTAATAACATTTAGGAACATGTTTTTTAGATATTACTATTGTATCTATTTTGATATTGAAAATCAGATATTTGAAATTCACGATGATCATTCTTTTCTAAGTGATCTAGAAAGTTTTTTTTATAGTTATCAGAATTCTAGTTATTTGAATAATGGATCTAACTTACCAAATATACCTAATATGTGTGATGACCTACTCTATTAAGCTAACATATGTGCTACATGAACATGGTCAATGTTAGAATTTTTTTTTAAAAAAAAAAATTAAGAAAAAACTATCAATCAAAATTTGTCATTTCAACTCCTAAAAATAGCCCTTGTTGTTGACCCTGTTTAATCCATTAAGCTAAAAGCTATGAATCATTCCCTTCTCGAAATTTGGTTAAAAGGTCAATGGATTTTTTGAAGTGGATGAAAATCACGCCTAATTGGCTAATAGAATTAACCGTAATATAGGCAGAAGAATACGGTCCAGCCGCAAAAAACGCATATGACCATAATTCTTATTTTATTCTGTGCAAAAGTCTAAAAGAAAGACAAATACATAGTGATAAGCTATCATTTGTCAACTTTGTCCATAGAAGAAAATTTAGTTTTTCTATTAATTGTAATTCCATATAATTCTTATTTCTCAAGGAATGGTAGGCCATGTAATTAGTATAGTAGGTCAAAATAATCACATGCATTGCTCTTGAAAAAAGGAAAAGAGTGCCTGAAACAAGGAATGACCCCTCAAATATCGTCATAATTTCACTTCGTGGTTTTATGATATGTATCATCGGTCACAATTTGAATAGATGAAGTTTTGAAAGGTACAGTAAATTTTTAAGTTTTTTTTTTTAAAAAAAAAAAAAAAAANAAGGAATGACCCCTCAAATATCGTCATAATTTCACTTCGTGGTTTTATGATATGTATCATCGGTCACAATTTGAATAGATGAAGTTTTGAAAGGTACAGTAAATTTTTAAGTTTTTTTTTTTAAAAAAAAAAAAAAAAACTCTATTTTGTACCTCCCAAAATTTCATTGCAACACTTCTTAATTCGTTGATTTATATGTCTAAATGTTATGCACGTTCTTCCTTGAATTCATGCAGTGTTTTTGGCAGGTGATTTCTTGTCGACAATAAATAGTTTATCTTATATCAGGATTCGATACCTTTTCTTTATGCAAAAAACTAAAATAAAAAATGTCATCCGAATTCGGCATGTTCTCCCCATATCAATGAAAAATGATAAATTTTATTTGAATTATTGCACAAATGATTGAGCACTAATAAAGAAAAGTGCATATTTTGATTTTATTTAATTTTAAACCAACATATTTCACTATTTCAAATAATAATTTGAAACAAAATTTCCCCAAGTTTGCAGTGTTTAATCCACAGGAACTTATGAAAATATATTTTCCTATTAAAACCCACATTTTATTCATTTTACAAGTGTGGAAAATATTTTATTTTGAATACGACACTATACTATTCGTTTGAAAAAAGTTTTCCTACTTAAATCTTGCTAACTATAGACCAAAATTCTGGCACCGTCCTTGACCACATTATCACGGCTAATATTGTCAGTTAGGCAACTCGTAAAATAGTTAATCTTGACATGGTCCTTCACCATGTTATTATCGTTTATATTAAGCTTGAATCAGAGATAAGCAGATAGAATAAATGTGCGAGCATGTAATGTTTTTACGATAAGATTCTTCTCAATTGGCAACTAAAAAAATGTTAGGGCGTTACAGTACAGGACACCTAATTATAACTAAAGTAAAAATGAGAAATCTCACTATTATTTTCTCTCTAAAACTCATGGAGAGAAATGTTGCATACTATCTACTAATAGAGGATGGAGAGCCGTCAACTTTAGGCACTCAGAGTACATTAGGGAGGGAAATGTCGCATACTGCCTACGAACAGAGGAGGGAGAGCCGTCAACTTTCCATGAGGCTACAAAAAGCTAAGAAGCATCTCTGTGGATGGCAGAAATACAAGAAGAGATTGAAGCACTCCATAAAAATGAGATATGGGATCTTGTTCCAACTCTATCTATTACCCATTAATTGTGGTATCAGAGCGCCAAGTTTATAGTCGATTTTTCGTGCTACAGTCAGATCCAGTTAATGGATAATAGATAAAGTTGGCAAGTGGATAGCTATGAATAAGCTAATAGATAAAGTTGGCAAATGGATAGTTACAAATAAGGTAATGGATAACCTCCTACTCACCACCTTTATATATGTGTGTGAGCTACAACACATATGGGATAGTCTCATTTTGCAGTGTAGAAAAATAGAGAGAGAGAGTTTTTGAGAGAAAATAATAGTAAATTTCTCTTAAATAGTTTGTCTTTCTTTTTTCATAGTGTGTGTTTCCCCTATTATAAGAGAGAGTGTATTGTCAATTGTGCTCTCCTTATCTATAGAGAGAAAGTGTTGTAATCATTTTGCTATAGTGAAATCCTTCTATAGTTTGCCCGTGATTTTTCCACGTAAAATTATTGTGTTCATCATCTTTTCTCAATATTCTCATTTCTATTTTAGTTATAATTGGGTGTCATGTACCACAACGTCCTAACAAGAAATTATTACAATTTCCATGCCTCACTTTATTTATCAACTTTTATATTTATTTACACTCAACAGCAAAAATTAGTCCACCTGTTCTAATAGAATATTTTTCATGTTCTAATAGTATATTTTTCGAAAGTTGGGCAAACGTGGGAAATCTAATAAAATATATTTGCTTTTAAGGGTAATTATTTGAATTAACCTTAATCTCTTCAAATTGGTTCATGCACTTCTTAACGTAATATATACCGTAATACAGGCAGAAGATTGCGGTCCAGCGGCAAAAACGCATGTTAGAAGCACGTTATTACATCAATATTGACTCTTATTTTATTATAAATAATATCTTGCAAGTCAAAATGACATTAGTTAATTAGGTTGTCATTACTAGACAGTTACTAATTATATTGAAATCTTGTCCTTGAAAATTATTGTCGTTAAAAGCAAATTTACTTTTAGTAATATCTATAGAGTAATTGGATATCAAGTAACAAGTACAAGATTTAGTTCTTCACTTTTCCTAATATGAAAACTTTAGATCCTTGTACCAAATACACTTTTTTCCTATGCTCATTCATAGTTTGGTAGTCTATTTAATTTATATTCCTAATGAAGTACGAGTTCTTTAAATAAATTTCTAATTATACAAGCAGCTATTTGGTTGAACCAAGCCGGAAGACTTCCCATCGGCATTAATGCATGACGACTGAGCCGGTTCATTGTTGTAAGTCAGGTTAACGTCTTCTAATGTAATATCACTGCATGGATATTGTTTACTACAATCAAATTTCATTGCAATTTCTGTTGACGAACTTCCATGTATGTTTTGATACGTTATATCACTAATCTTCACACCTGAAACCTGAAAAAATATAAAACAAAAATAAAAATAAATTAAGAGTTTTTCAGAAGTAATTTGCTGTTAATTGTGTAAAATGCATTGAGATTTTGCAAACGAGTATCCCAATAGCAAAGAGTAACTAACCTGATCAGGGCATTTGCTATCATCAGGGCAGTAGTTTTGGTCAATTATTATTGGGTTTTCAACGTTAACCATGATAACATCTTGGAAAAGAACATATTTAACAAATCCATTGCTTGGCCTGGCCCACGTCTTCACTCTCACCCCGTTTTGAGTTCCTGTAAATGTAACTGTTTTAACTGTCACATTTTGCACTCCAGGTTCTTGCATATCCCAGCCAAGACTCCCAATGCTACAAAATTTCACAAAAATCCAATAACTCAGCAACATAAATCATTGGGATGCATATTATATAATTATATACATCCATTGTTGGATATATATTTAATAAAAAATTAGTTTAGTCTTTAGTACCTTATCCCATGACCGGGGCCACAGGAGACGTTTTCGATCCACAAGTTGGAAGTGCCGGGGCCTATAGAGACACAATCATCTCCGGTGCCAATTTTAGAGTTCATAAGTGTGACACCTAAAGATTTTTCCACGTGAATTCCGTCGGTGTTTGGGCTATTCCCTGCTGCTGAAACCTTCGTTTCAACCAGTTTGGCGTTTTGGCATCCATCAATCAGAATGTGGAATTTCTGGCTATTTATTGAAGATAATCCATTGATCATGATGTTTTTTGAATTGTAGAAGGCCAGAGTCTATTTATTGAAGATACAATCAAATAGTACATTAGAATATATTATAAATTTCACAGGAAAATAAAGTAGTTTTTCAAATGATAAAAGTCCATTTCTTGTTAAACATACCGTTGCTCCATTTGGGCAATTCTTGCCGGAATTCTTGCAAGCCCACAAATCAGCACCTTGGCCATCTAGGATTCCACCAATGACAGAAACTCCGGTCACCCTTTCGAACTTGATCCAGTTACCAG
>CAIGRQ010288807.1:0-22263 GCA_903798375.1 Fraxinus sp. D2006-0159
ACCAAATATTTAGGTTCAACTCAATGCGTATTTGTACACCCATAACTATACACCACTATTAACCAGTAACCAGCTACTAATCCGGATACTAATTTTCAGTTGGAGGTCTCAGACATCATATGATCATAATTAAAAATCTTTCAAGTATTGAAGCTTAAAGCATTTACATCTCTATTTAACAAATCACTAATTTTCACTAAAAAGACTACAAGTCACTAAATAAGCAGCACAAAGTGTAATATTACCGCTATTTTCAGTTTAGTACATTTCTGCAAATCCTGAAATGAATAATCAACCAACATTGCCACATTTCCTGGGTACTTATAGTTTCAAGACATCAACAATTGATAAAGTATGTTCTAATAAAAGCCAAAATGGTGACGGTTCAAATTACACTTAATGCTACCCTTTTTTTTTTTTTTTTTTAATTAGTTTTTGAATCCAGTTATGTGGAATTTTAGGAATGCATCCAATTATAATTCCATTCAGAGGTTGCTAAAAAGTTCTTTTGAATCTAAAGTTTAGATTCTGATTCATCACGCTTCTAGTGAAAACCCCATTAATCAATCCATTCAAACACCAACCACAACATTCCTTTTCGAACTAAATGGTACACTATCTCAATCAATTATCAGAAAAGCCCATTATAACAAATCCAAACTGTGGTCTTATATTTTTCCTCACCTCCTTTATTTCACCTCTCATTTAACAAATCCAAATTGTGGTCTTATGTTTTTCCTCACCTCCTTTATTTCGCCTCTCATTTAATGCAATATTACGATTCAATAACACAACCAAAAATAGACATTAATTGATGGTTATATGCATATCTGATCATTATCTCATACCTGTAGTTTTGTCTTAAAGCATCATGGTACTCGGGCTCCTCATCAGGCACTGAATGCAGACTTAATTCATCCTTGTCAATGGCCTTAGCTGAACCCCCATTGCCAATGCCGGCAGCATTACCAAAGCCTCCATCTTTCTCATCTGGATACCTCACCACCACAATTGGGCACACGCAATGCTGCACACAGTAATCACTCACACTCCCAAGCCTCCCTTTCGTGCTCTTCCTCGACGCCCCAAATCTTCTGCTTCCCATGATCACCGCACTCAACCCGAGCCTCTCCACTTCCAAATACAGCCTCTCCTTCATGTCGTGGTCCTTAACTATATGGATCTTGAATGGAATATTCACCTTCACCAAGGGTTGTGCCATGTCATTCGCCTTAGTGGTAGTGAAATTATCGAAATCATCCTTGAGCTCCTGTTGTGATTTCTCATCTGCCGCGTCGACAGAGACATCGGTTGAACCCCAATCGATACCGTAGAGTACGAATGTGGGCCAGACATGGAGGAGGACAACGGCATCGCCCGGACGAAGGTAGTTCTGAACAGCCCACTTCACGGCGAAAGTGCTCTCATCGCTGAGATCCACAGTAATCGCAATCTTACGACGGGCCCCGATGGTGGGCGTGTCGAAGGGAAGTGCTCTCATCGGAATTTTTAATAAAATTGAAAGCCTGAGAAAAAGAGTTGGAAGGGTTAAAGAGAGACGGCGGCATGGGAGTGTTGGAGAAGAATGAAGATTGTGGAAGACGAGGGTTTGCGTTAATTTGGATTTTTTGTATTTAAAAAAATATAAAAGTTTTAGTAACGTTTAAAAAATGTTGCAAAAAGTAGATATTTCGCAACGTTTGCTCAAACGTTGTGAAAAGAGACAACGTTGCGATAGACCCCCTTTCGCAACGTTTGACAAATGTTGCAAAAGGTGAAACATTCCGCAACACTCAATAAACGTTGCAAAAGGGGGGTCTATCGCAACATTCTTCTAACTAAAATGTTGCCAAAAAACCATTTTAGCAACATTTATCAACAAATGTTGCCATTTTAGTGTTGCAAATGACTATTTTTGTTGTAGTGTATCTAAGAATAAAAAAAAAAGGCTTGCCAAGTAGCTGAAATGTCAAATGAAGGTTCATTGCATTTTTCAGGGGGGCCTAGATGGCAAGTGGACTATAGGTCAGATTCATATGTCGTTGACTTGGAATAACGGAGTTGTGCATGTAGGAGGTGGGATTTGATAGGAATACATACCCATGCCGTGGCCGTCATACGAGAGTGTAGAAATGATCTTGAGGAGTACGTTGCCAACTGCTACAAAGTTGATACTTACTTGCGATGCTACGATAACATTATGAATCCAATCAATGGGATTTGACTGTGGGCCCAGTTGGACACTCCTCCAATATTACCACCGTCATGGACGATTCCGCAACGGGGAAGAAAGCAAAAGAAGAGGAGGAGGCAAGCGGATGAAGATGTTATAAGAAACTCTCAGGGAAAATCACTTGTCAAGAGAAAAGGAAGAGTCTCGATGACATGTTCAATATGTAACTTAAAGGGTCACAACAAAAGATATCATTCTAGACCAGATGCACCTTCTAATGTAAGTAGTTAATCAGATTTTCAATGTTAACTTTCATTCAAATAACAAATGAACGCTTATTTTCCCATCTCTAGAACTGGTACGAGGGACATATGAAGCCAATCGATACATATGGACCCACAATCTTTAGTACAACAAAAGAATAGCCGACCAATGTTTGTGGTCTTTACTACCTCCATCCATTTCATATAACCATGACCACAATCTGGACATTTCTGCTTCGTTGGGCATGTCCACAATTGGTGCCCTGGTTGTCGGCAACTGTGGCAAATCCCTTTATTCTTTCCTACCATACAAAAATCGTTGGTCAGAAATGAAAAAGGAAATGTCATTTTGTCATATTGAAGATAGAAGCCATACAAAAAGTTAACATCTATGTTTTAGTGATCTAGCTTTCAACTGTCTTGGAACTCACTACCTAGAGACTACTTGAAAACTTTTATCAGTTGGAAGTGAAGCTTTTTGAATATGAACTTCCAAGTTCCAACAAAATATACACAAATCAACCAAGTTCCATACGAGTAATTATCTCAATCAACTTTACTTTTTACTTCACAAATACATTCTCCATCATCCTGCAATATATGCACCTGTAGATACTTTATTGCATTTGCCATAAGATTCTCTTCATGCATTTTTTAGGTTAACTTCTTCACATTTTTAATTGTCTCATCACAAATAAACAAGTCTGCTGCTAAGATGCATAGTTGTAGAAGTGAACATTAAGGTTAATAGTAGTGATCCCAACACATTTTGACAGATTGTTTAAACATATGGTGAATTATAATGTATACAACTACTTTCATGAGTTCATCAACGTGCTTTAAAAGGTCAAATTTGACAACAAAAGGATCTGTGTAGTTCTACAAGAATAGTGGAATAAATGAAAAGAGTGATGGAAATACCAAAAGAACAATGTTTGCAAAGAACAATTGCTACTATATCATATATTAATTAAGTGAGAATGAACTCTAAAAATCATGAGTGAGAAAAGTGACAGCCCATCCAGTTCGTAAATTCAATTTATTACAATTGGATATAAAATGATGCCCAACGATCATTATAATGTCCAGTCAGTTGAGTTCAAATATAAGCAAAAATTTATTCATTTTGTTTGTCAAAAAAAGAAACCATAGCTTCAGAAAATTGGATGAATCAACAAACCTCAACATAGCTCCTGTTCGAGGATGAAGAGAAATTTAACATCGTACAGAGAAGGAAATTTTTTTGAATCACCTCGATTCAGTCTCTCCATTTCAACGGCTTAAAGAATCACCCTTCTTGCGCCTTCAGATTCTATTAAATTTCGCTGCAGTGGGATAGGGTTCATATATCCTAGGGTTCCAATCGCGATTTAAGGGATCAAAATGGGTGAGACGTGTTTGGGTGTTTAGAATTTATGACACGGTTCATGACATGGCGAGTTGGAGTGAATCAACGGCCATGTGTGAAAACCGTCATCCACGTAGGCAATTGGTGTAGACGAAATTAGCCCAGTGATGGATGGAGTGCAACGTTATTAAGTTCAGTGAGTGATTCGATGCATCTTAAAGTTCAGTTAGTGAAACGTGACTGTTCATAAAGTTCAGTGACCGTTGAAACAATTAACTCGAATATTAAACCAATGTATTTAGAGAGCAAAACTAGTTGTACTTGCTAAATAGGCTCTCCTATTTATTTCGATTACCAAACCTGACGATGTTAATTTTAATGTGAAAATTGGGTCAAATTTCCTATCTCATAATACACTTTTCAGGTTTACCCTTTGACCAAAATTAAAGTATAAAAATAAATATTTTAAATTAAAATTAACAAATTACATGAATTACCCTCGTTCATTCGACACAAAATTTTACCTTTCCATTGTCCTTTACCAAACCCGTCTCCTCTCTCGAACATAGAAACCCTTCCAACCCAAAATCCATCGCTTTTCTCTCAAACCTCACCATTGTTTCTTCCCATTTTAAACACCTATTCTTCTGTATCCTCTTCCTTTAAACGAGGTTAGTGTGTAATTATTCTTCCATTTCGAATGCTACCACCACCTCAACTAGCTCCACCACGAAAAACTTCCGGCACAAACAACAACCGCGAATAGCTCATTCAAGGAACCAATTTCTCAATTGTCTATCCTCAGGTATGAAGGTTTCATTACTTTTCCATTGTTATTAAGATTTGTGTGAATTTTGTGAAAAATGTGGGCTTCTCGACACGTTAATATTTTGTTATTGTATCATATTTATTTCTTTTTTTTTGAACTATCTCTTGTATCTTAACCATCTTTCCTGTCCATTCGTGTTGATATTATGCTAGGATTAACAACCTTGACCAATGGTTAAATTTACAAAATTTGTTGTTCTTCGATTCTTTATTTTTTACTTTTTGTATATATTGATAGTTTTAATGGGTATATGAGTGTTTGGATATTTTTTTAAATAAGAACAGCAGGTAGTAAGGATATATGAGACTAATGGTTGAATTGGGTATCCATTTCTTTCTGTGGGTTCGTCCTTTTTTTTTCCCTTATTCAATTAGTTGTGCATTGAAGGAGTAATATTTATCGAAAAATAAGTTTCTTGATTTTCTAGTTAATTGATATGTATGTTGTAGGAGATGAACGCCTTTCCATCTCACATTCTCCACCTTGAATTTTTTAAGGTTTTTGGTTAGCTAAAACTATGACTGAATGCATAAATGCAATTTTAACCATAGTAGGAATAAAGATGACAATACTCACAATACTAGATCATGCTGTCTCAAATGATTTTTTTTTTTTTTTTTTTTTTTTTTTTTTAGCTATTTGTGTTCAATTTTTAACACCGAACAACTTGTAGAACTGCTATAGGAATTCTATGTGTGCTAGCGATGTCTATAACTCTACAAGTTAAAGGGTAAGTTTTGTAAAATTATTATTAAACCAGTGATTCTTTATCATAGGTGTTCGAGTTAAGAATTGGTGACTTTTGCAATAGCCCATAAGTGGAGATAACACTATTAGGTATAAATTAAGGGAATGGTGGCGTAGGTTGTTAAGGCATGTTTGGACCCAAAGGTGCTTATGTTCACACCAGGTTCATTATCTTAGCTGATACTTTTTTTTTACTTCAACATTTAATTGCCTCATCATTGCAGAAAACATGCATGATGGAATATCATATTGGGATATTTGTGCAAAATTTATAATCCTTTTGGATTTGGATAATGACTTCTTTCTTACAATTTTCATTAAAGGATCTTCTGAATTGTTTGTATATTAGTTTCTATTATCATACCTCATTTTGCGTTTGAATTAGACATAATTAAATTAGGCCATCTTTCTTGAACACCTATTGTGAGATTATTTATATCATTTACATCTTTTCAGTGCCGGCTTTACTTGTAGAATGCTTGATCATTACTTTTTGACCTAGTTGAATTAGAGACATGTGATTTCCATTACAGTCCATTTTTGTAAGTATCAAATTGTTGGATACAAGCAAATTTGTCTAAGAGGACCCTGCCGTTTATGTCATGCCTACGTAAGAAGATGACCCTCTTGGATAAAAGCAAATCTATATAAGAAAATATGTCTAAGAGGACCCATTATAGTCCATTACTGAGGATGTCAAGTATCAAATTGAGAAAAATGTTAATCCTGTCGTTTATATATTTTATATAGTTTTGAAAATGGCACCCTATTGTTATGAAATTCTGAAAATGTCACCTTGCCATTTATTTGTTTTTGAAAATGAATTGTACTAAGTATCATTTAACATTACTGTGAATTCTTCATATTTGTTCATTAATTATTTAACATGATTGCTTTATGATTTTTATTGTAGAAATGGAACAGTTATTCCCATTGAAGATAGAATTAAAAGGTAAAAATCCACAAAACTGTTCCATTAAAAAATTTGACTATGTTCAAGAGATGTTGGATGATGTTCATCAAGAAATGTTGATGGAATCTTGTTTCAGACAACTATATCGGATGAAGCTACCTTTTTTAGCCTATCTTGTAATAAGGATGATTGTAACCAAAAAAAAAAAATAAGATCTACTTTTCAATTGGTGGTAAGCCAACACAATTTCATTATATGAGTTCTCATTGATAATAGGGTTGAGAGCTAGTGAGGAGCCTCATTGGAGATCCATATTGTGACTAATGATAGATTGATGAAGAAACAATTTAAAAAGTGTAAGAAAGGCATAACGGTGTACAATTTAAAGGAAGCAATTGAAAGTCCCATACATATTTTGGAATGGTACTACTGCCCAAAGAAAACTACACATACATAAATTTAGAACACTTGTTAATGGTTGATGACTTAGAGACTTTTAATAGTTATCCTTGGGAAGAGAGGCTTTTGGATGCACAATGATGTATCCATAAAAGACTGGAGGTTCTTGGTGAAGGCATACTTGATAAACAATGAGAAATATTCATATTCAGTTTATGGATTTCCACTCACCTTGTAGGTAATGCTTTTAAAATTACAATTCATTATTCATTTTATTTTGATTGTAATATTTTCGATTTTATGCAGATTTGGGCATACGAAGCCTACCATCTATCGAACAGAGATTTTAATAGTTTGATTATGTTACATCTTTGTGTACACAAATTGACGAGAAGGTATCATGTGTTGTACAATGGATTAAGAATTCTAACCCGTCAACACTTTACATATATACTCTCTTCCTCGTATTGGATTTACGAGTACTGGAAAGGAACATGATGATGTGAATGATGATCCAATTTTTGTAGAAGTGGAAAATGATAAGAATGAAGAAGGCAATAAGCATAGATAGACAACAAATAATTTGTTGGTAAATGAATCAGCTTTTGTAGAAGAAAAAAACTTATTGGTAGATAGCAATAAATCAAAACAAGCAGCTGATGTGAATGAGAATCCAATACATGTAGAAGTGAAAAATGGGCAAAGACAAGCAACAGATATGTTGAATGATTAACAAACTCATGTGGAAGAGACACATACTTCTAAATTGAATGATACTCAATCACATAGTGATGCAGTGGAGTCCGTCCCTATAGTGGTGGAAGATGACTATGATGATTCAAGTCAAAATGGATGAGGGATGATAATTAAGAAAAGGTCACTCAATCACAGGAGTTCCCGGAATACACACTATCACATGATATGTTTTGTATACCCTAAAGCCTAAATGGCGCCCCTACGTAAAAAAATGACAATATGCCATTTCGTGTTGAGGGGTCTCAATTTCACTCCAAAACTAGTAAAATAGTGTTTGGAACATCATACAAGGCTTGCGCATGTTTAACAATTGCACGTGATATGTTCTACAAACCCTAAACCCTAAACCCTATACCATAAATTCTAAATGGCAGCCCTACGTTTAAGACAACCATATGCCATTTTTAATTAAGTGGTATCGATTTCACTCCGACACTAGTAAAACAACGTCTGGAACATCATACTTGACTTGTACACATTGAACTACTACATGTGCTATGCTTTGCATACGATACTTGCTACTTATATTTTTCTTTATTGCCAGTGTAGTACAGTTTCCAATTGGATTATAGAGTGACTTACTATAATTTGAACAAATTTGTCAACCATAAAGTCGAAATATTGTTAAAATTTTCATCCTTAAACTTTCAAGTGGTTACAGGCATGAATGAACTGAAACGAATATTAAATGAGTTGAAACGTCACTGTTTTAGACAATCAAATATCCTTTTGGATCACAAGGTATCGATCTCACCCTGAAACTAGTAAAACGGTATTTGGAACATCATGCATGACTTGTACACATTGAGTGACTACACGTGCTATGTTTTGCACACCATACTTGCTACTTATGTTTTTCTTTATTTTAAATTAGTGTAGTTTCCAACAGGATTATGGAGTGACCCATTATAGTTTGAAATTTGAACAAATGTGTCAACCATAACATCAAAATATCGTTAAAACTTTCATCCTTAAACTTTCAAGTGGTTATGATAGTGAATGAATCGAAACGAACACTAAATGAGTATAAACGTCATCTAAAATGGCCCAATGTCGTTTTAAGTCATGAGGTATCAATTTCAATATTTTACGTACCATACTTGCTACTTACATTTTCCTTTATTGTCAAATGTAATATAGTTTTCAACCGGATTATAGAGTGACTCACTATAGTTTGAACAAATGTGTCAACCGTAATGTACTTCTAAATGTGGTACTTTTATTCAATTAAAAAATGAGTGGGGACTGAACGAGTCAACCGGACATCTGGTAACCCCCTTCGATTTGACAAATATTTTCAACTCTGCCAGCCAAACGTTTGGATCATGAATCGAACTTCTGGTAAAACATGGATTCAGAACTTATAATAGCAAACCAGATCCATTTTTTTCCCATTCCTTCTCCATTTTTCTCAATTCTCTCCCTAAATCTCATCTCTATTCTTCATTCTTCCCACTCAAATCATCAATTACTACTCAAAGTCAAAAACCCATTATCTCTACTCTTCAAATTTTTTCAAAATTCAAACTCTCATCCACTTCATTCACCCAAAAATTTTGAAACCCTAGATTTTGGTTCGTCTTTCTTCTTCCTTGATTCTTCTCTACCTCATCACTTTTCTACAATGTCGGGGTCCAAAAGAGCGGACAACAAGACTCAAGAGCACTATGAACACATTCATCCAACTAAGAAGTAGACATGGAACCCAAGGTGCTGGCCAACCCATTTGAAAAATCTCCCATTTAATAGGTAAAAATGTTAATTTTACCGATTTTGCTATTGAAGCACCCGCATTTCATATAGAAGAGTATTTTGAAAACATGGGAAGGGTGTCTATTGCTACTCTAGAAGAATATGCATATCCTCGTCTTATGCAAGAATTTTATAAAAATATAGTTATTACTCCTCGCTCTGATGAGATTTCATGTTTACTTAAAAATGTTCGTATCACCATCATCAAAGCATCATTCGTAATATTCTTGAACTTGATCCGTGTGATATTCAAATTTTTCTTCACAAAACTCATCCCACTTTAAAAGGGTATGACCTTTCTGAGGCATGTCGTTAGGTAACCGGGAAGAATTTCGAAAACATAACAAAACTTAGTGCAAATTAATTAATACTTCTATGTAAAATTTTACAAAACATCATTGCACGTGTCATTCTTCCTCGAAAGGGTTATCGAGACGAAGTGAATGTTTTCAATCTTTTTATTCTCGATTCCTTTCTTGTTGGGCAGAAACATGATTTTTCAACTATTGCATTAGGTTTCATGAAACTTGTGCATTCCACGTGTCATCTTAAAGCTTTAACTTATGGAAAGCTTCTTACAAAATTTTTTAAACATCTTGATATTCCACTACACGATGAGACTTTTATTAAACTTTGCCCTACCGACACTATCAACATCTAAACCCTTAAACAAGTGAAAATAGTAAAACAACATGGTCAATGTGTAACACACACAAAAGGGTTCGACCCCACCTCGGGACCATCAACTCTAACATTTGAAGGTGATGAGGAAGACGATGCTAATGATATACAACAATTTCTACACTCTCTTCATGATGTTCCTGCCTCTAATGCTCCTTGTTCTTCGGTTGGTGGCTTTATATTTACCAAAGATCACTACAATCTTCTCAACGACCACATCGATTTGCTACATCATTAACTGATGGCTTTAGTGGAATGCTTCGGGAATTACAAGTTCAACAGGCTATCATACAAGCTCAACAGGATGCCATTCAAGCACAACATGTGGCAATGCAGGCTCAGCAAAATGCCTTTTACGCTCACTTCTATGCACATTTTCCTCCACCGTCTCCTCCGGAGCTGTAGTTATAGCTTTTGTTGATATTTTGAATATATCTTTATGTTTCTATGACTTTTCTATACTTCTACTTCGCTTAACTTATTTTCTTTCTGCTGTTGGTTTTTGGACATCATTTTGACATTATCTATGGTTATGATATGGTTATTTCGTAATCCATGTTTTATCTTATACTTTTTGCTTATGCTAAAAGGAAAAAAATGGAGTGAGATGATTATGAATGATTTGATTTGATAATAATATGCATGGAGCATATGAAACAGGGAAAAGAGAGAAAATCATCTATATATATACCTTGAATGTATGATTATTAAATTGTAAAAGACCGGGGGGGGGGGGCGGAGGATACGAATTGCATGATAAATTTATAATGTATATTCCTCTATCAATATCTGCAAATCATCTTATTTGTCATAATCAAAAAGGGGAAAATTGTTGACCTATGGTTGATCTTGTATTGTGATTATAACAAACAAATTGTTTTATCTCTAATAATTGAATTCAAATCGCCATAGCTATTGTGGCCAAATTGATCAATTGAAGACAAAAATATTGCTACCAAAAGACTCACAACTTACCATCAAAGAAAATCATGGTGGAAATCGAGCAATCATATCAAATCAATTGAGGCATTCACGACGACTCAAGCATTTTTTGAAGATATTAGATTTAAATGCTTTGAATCCATATGCAAATGTAAAATACTTTAATTCTTACCAGTGAATTACTAAAAGCTTGTAAGTCAAATTGTTATGCAAGAGATACATTTTTCATAAAAACGCTCGCATAAAATTTAATTTTGATATGACAAAAATCTTCACTTGATTTTTAATTTTTTTTTTTACCAATGACACTCATTTTGAAAAGTTGAGTGAATATGTTTCTCAAGAGCCTACACTTGTTAAATAATCAAGAAAAGAAAAATTCAAAAAATTTCTGTCTTAGTAGATGTCCGATGAAGCTGGCGAATGTCCGATGGCCCAACGGTCAAATTTTTAACTCTTCTGATTTCTAATGCACAATGGCTAGTTCAATCGTTTGGTTCAGTACGGACATCCGGTAGGGTCGTCCGGTTGGCCACAAGTTTTGGCTTTTTGACTTCTATAAATACCACTTCACTTTACATTTAAAACAACACTTTTAAGAGTATTTATCTAAGATATTCTTGAGCAAATCTACATTGATTCATATTTATCAAATCACTTATTTGGAAAACCTTATGATTGAATTAACTTTTGAAAATCATTTTACTCGTCGAAGTTTTTCTCACCTAACATTTGAGCTTCATTCATTGCTCAAATCTTGACCATATCATTTATTAAGAGAGAATTTCAATTGTAAAATCACTCTTCTATTTAAATTTGTGGGTCATGTTGAGGTCTCGTAAAGCTCAAAGCTGTATAAGGATCGGAGCTCCTTGTTTGTAAGTCACCTGAAGCATTGCAAAGGATTGGGTTGCACCATAAGTCAATTAACATGGTGAAAAGGCCTTAATCATACCGTAGAGCTCGGTAACGGAGGACGTAAATCATTACGTTGGATCAAACTTCCATAATTATATCGTTTGCATCCTCTCTCTCTCTCTTTTACTTATTGCATTTACTAGTTGAATTTATCTAGTTGGTCCGTACTTGCTTGTATTTATATTAATTTACAAAAATAAAATAAAATTAAATAACTAGTTGACCCTAGATTCTTGGGCCTTCAGTTTGGACTTGATTGAGTTCAAAACCTTGTGGAGTTTATTTGGGTTCCAACTGACAAGAACCGTGTTTAGCCCCTTCCGAGCTAACTGAAAAGCAAAGGCTTTGCCTATGCCGTCAATATGGCCTGTGAAGAAAATTTGGGTTAAAAATGCTTCAATCCATCAATGATTTCAAATACAACTCACCTTAACATAATTCTTGTGAATCCCAGTTTCAAGATCCATGGTGGGTGGCTAGAGTTCTTAAAAACTCTGTATGGTAATCCTTATAAGTGTAGCATGACTCTTTTCCAAATTACTCTGCCTAGTAAAGAACTTTCAAGGAAACACAAATTGACACACAAACATACATACAATATGACAGACTCCAACTACATAATCACATAAATATAATAATTTATTTGGACGGTAACCATATGGTACACACTAACATAAAAGTTTGGCAACCTCTAGAGAAAGGACAAAAGAAAAACCACAAAATAGTGTTATCAAAAACCTGATAAAGAGAGATAATAACTTGATATCAGAGCACAAAATAAAGTTTGGGATTGTGGATGGTGAAGAAAATAAAGTTTTAAAAATTCGGATTGTAGATGTCACATATAAAAAAAATTGGGTATAATTTGCAAAAAAAAGTTTGGGACTACAACTGTAATTATTTATTTTTAATTTTGACATTTTTATTGTTTTAATGGCAAATTTTACAGATCTTAAAGGCAGTGGGATTTTTTTTTTCTACAAAACGTTTCAAACGGGGTGGGGGTGTCTTCCATTTCCAATATGTATGAAGATATATCGTACATGGACAAATTTCTAGATGGGTTTTCTGCTATTAATCATTTTGGGTATCATGAGGTGATAAGAATATGTCCAAAATAATTCTTAATTTAAGTTATGATATTTTGTAGGAAAGAAAAATTGATTTATCAGCTGATTTTTTTAAAGATTATACAAGTTTGATATTTTTGAAATTGTACTTCTATAGTACAATATGTATGAATTTTTCCTATAATTAAAACAGTTATCAATTTTGAAAAGTAGGATAATTCTTTCATGGGCTTATATGTTTTGGCTTCTTTGAAGTGGGCTTTAGTAGAGTTTAATTTAAGAGGAAATTACATAAAACTAGATATTTAAGCTTACAAATTAAAAAATCAGATCTAAACTTTATTTAATAAAAAAGCAGGCATTACATAATAATTATATATTAAATGTTTTCACCAAATTCAATTACAAACCCTAGTTTTATTTCATTCTCCTCACTCTCCCTCCCCATCTTCTTCATCTCCTTCTTATGCATTCCTCTCTATCAGACGTCGTCGTAAGAGCACCCGCCGCGGGAACCGCGCCATCACCACCGCTTAATCGCACCACCATGATACGACGGTGTTCTATGACCAAATCAAGGATAAGCTGCAGCTTGATTTCAATAAGAATCAACTTGTGGAAAAGCCGAGGAGGCTCAAGAAGAAATAGTGAAACGTCATCAATAAATCTCGTTTTGGCAAAGATCATGCCTTCAAGAGTCCCCATGATCAGGCAACCTTTGAAATCTCCGATAATATTTTGGACGATAGTGTTGGAGTCAACGGCTCCACCGTTCATGCTACCGTGATTGATGAGGCCAAGTTTGACGATAATGATCCTAACAACTCCAATTTTGTTGGCAATCAAAGCCCTAACTCGAATAACCCCAGTGGCTTCGATGGAAATAGCAAGACGCCTCGATCTAAGAAGCGAAACCGAGCTAGAGCTGTGAAAGTCGAGGAAAAGCAGCATGCCTTTACAAGTAATACTCAAATTAATCAACCATCAGTGGGAATAGGTGTGGTCACCCCAATGGGGGTGGCGGTGGCGACGACGACAATGTAGGTGGTGGTCCTATGTGACCTACTATTTGATTACTTGTGATCAACTGTTTAATTGTTACCTTAAAATTCGATAATTTGTGACCAACAAATTTAAAAATACGTGACTGACCGATAAATTGTGACCTATAATTTTTTTTATTTATTTTTATCTATGACCAATAAAATAAACCGTGACCTTAAAATTCGATAATTTGTGACCAACAAATTTGAAAATGTGACTGATTAATAAATTGTTACCTATAATTTTTTATCTGTGACTAATAGAATAAAATATAACCTATAAAATTTTTGATTTGTGATCTCGAATTAATCTGTGACCAATTTATTATTTAATACGTGATTAATAAATAAGTCGTGACCTATGATTATGTACCTGTAACCATTAATAATATAATTGTGATTTTATTATATTTAATAAATAAATAAATACCTAATTTTTACATTAATTAAACTTGAAACCTGATTTTTTTAATTGTGCATAGTTAATGTCTTAATTATGAATTTGTCCCTTAATTTTAATAGACTTGAGTGGGCTAATCAATTGGAATCAACATGTCAGTTTATTTTATTATTATTATTTTTTAATGTCTGCAAAGTTTTTATGTTAAAGTGATTTTTTTAAATTAAATTTTCAACACTCATTTTCAATTATATATTATTTTATTTTTGTTACTTTTTAACCCCACATTTAAAGAAAATTAATTTTTAAAATATCACTTTCCACAAGCACTATTTTTTGGTATTTGAATCACATTTCAAAATTAGATTATTATTGTTATTTATATTTGTAATAAAAACTTTATGACACCATACAAGATATGTGAGGTAAAAAGTGAATAATAATATGTGGATCCATAAAATGTAAATAAAAAGTATATTTTATCAATTTAAATTATAATTTAGATTTTGTAAAGCGTTGATTATAAAGAGTCTATCAATAAATGAATCCTTATATAATTGTTGTAAAATAAGCAGTAACGATTTACCTTGCGTTGACTAACATAAAGTCAAGATTCCTTGTATATTATTTTCCAGTAATACGTGAAATATTGCCATAGCATCTTTATTCATTTGTTTCCTAATATATTAAAAGCAAAAATGTGGTGACCTTCTAAATCAACCTCCGTTAACGGCTATGATTGACCATTAACAACCGCAAACTGACAGGAGGAAAAAATCAATAACAATCCCGACCAGATTTGAAGGCTTGAAGATAAGGACCTGAATTCTTGGTGGTCTCTCTTCCATTCAGACACACATACACAGAGATTTTGTGTCGTGTTTCCTTTTTCCATTTTCTTTTTTTCTTTTTTTCGGACATGAGCCTCCTCCGAAGATTTTCCCCTCAAGTTCAATTATTTACAAAAAGGTCCTTCAAATCTCTGAAATTTCCTGGTGAATCTCTTGATGAAATGACCTCTCCTTCTCTCATCCATGGCATTCACGTTTTCCATTCCCCAGTAAGTCTGGTTATGTTCAGATATAAGCATATAAATGTTTAATTGACAAGTACGTGTGAATATGAAATCTATGTATGTTTTTTTATGAAATAGGGAGATGGGAAATTAAATATATGATTTTTTCAAAAATTAGGATGCGGTTGGAATTGTGGCAAAGTTGTCGGAATGCATAGCTTCAAGAGGTGGCAATATTCTCAATGCTGATGTTTTCGTGCCGGAGAAAAAGAATGTCTTTTACTCAAGAAGGTTCCCTCTCTCGCTTTCTTCTATGTTCTGGTGTTATGTTGATATTCTGGGTTTATGTTAACTTTTTAGATGGACTCGTGCTATTTAATCTACTTCTGAAGTTGTAATATAGCAGAGAAATGGGTAATTTTGTGAGTTAAGGATTAATAGTTTGCATGCCAAGTTTTTTCATCGATGATTGTGTCCTCGAATAGATGCTAAGTATTTATCTGCAAAGCATAGTCGGGGGCAGCTCACTTATCCTATATGAAACATTGGAAAACACAATGGTGGAGAACATATTTGGGCTGGACGTTACCCTTTTGATAATAACGAAGTTGAAAATTCTGCATTCAAAGTGCTTAACATATAATCATGGATCAGAACTTGCATAAAATCATGATGAAGTATCACGTTGCTTTGGAGAAATTAGGGGTGAGCAAAATTCTGTGGATCTGACAATCCAGCCAAATGGTTAGGTTCAGTTCCAAAGAAACAAAAATGAAATTTCAACTTTGTCAACAAGTACCAGCTGGTTCAGTCTAGTTCATTTAGTGTACTCATATGGTTTGTGTGGAGAGTTTGTAAAGACAATCCTGGGTAATACCGGATGATTTATAAGGAAGATGAAATTGGATGAGAATGTCATTGTTGTGTGAACCGGATAATGCTGTTCATAAAAACTCGATAAACTTTCCTTCAGACAGGCAGGTGTGGGTACTGAAGTTCGTTGTTTGTTTCTGGATTCGGCAGTTTACTAAATGCATTCAAGAGAGATAATGTAGTGAGTTTTCTCTACATACCTTTAGGATTTTATGAAGGTAAAATAGTATTTGTTTAGGCTTTATGGACTGGGAAGTGATGGTAACTTATTTTTAACTAAAATATGACACAACCAATGCTAGGTTGATTGGGCCAAACAACTCTGCCCACATATTATTAAGCTCTGGGACAGATTTATTTAAGGTATTTTCATTGGACCTTTATTTAAGAAAATGGGACGATGTGTTGGGGTAATACTCCATGACTCAGTGACTGTTTATGGTCATGGCAGAGAAGATTTTTCTCCAATTCTGAGCACGTACATTAGCTGGCAGGCACACAAGCTGTAAACTTGTGCCTGTGGTTCAACTTTGAGCAAAGATTGATCGAGGGAGATTTATTAAAGCACAATTCAGCCACTTCAAACAAAAGAGGTAGGTACCTCAGCAAAGGGCGGGATAGTTAAAGAATTCAAAAAAGGTATGACGATGCTCGTGCATGGCCAAGTCCAAGTAATTAGGACTAATGGTCATAAGGTATCATATAATTTGTAATCCTGAGGGGTGGCTCAATTGGTCAGGTTTTGGGTTTGCTCCCCAATGGTCATCAGTTCGAGTCCCCTCATGCCACTGAGATAAGTACCCAGCCGTAAACTTCAGCGCCCCGTGGAATTAGTCGAGGTGTGCGCAAGCTGGCTCGAACATCCACGATTATAAAAAAAAAAAAAAAGGTATCTTATAATTTGTTCAGGTACATGAATAACAGAATGCTGCTATAGATTTTATTTGATAAGTACTTCTTTCAAATATATATACCGAATCATAATATATCACCATTTTTCCCAAACAAAAGTTGGGGAGATATTCTTTACTATCTACTAGATTTATAAGTGTTTAATATGCTGTCGGTTTGATTTGATTTGCATGCCTCCAGTTTACCTTGTTACATACATAAAGGTTTACAATTTTCAGTGAATTTGTCTTTGATCCTATTAAATGGACACGGATGCAATTGGATGAGGATTTTCTAAAGCTATCAAAGATGTTCGATGCCATGAGATCAGTTGTTCGCGTACCCAGCCTAGATCCCAAATATAAGATTGCAGTCCTTGCTTCAAACCAGGTAAATTATTCATAACCTGTACTTGATTGCTTAGCTAAATGTCGTAGGACTGTGCAAAATATGTTGTTTTTCCATTTACTGAAGCTATTAATATTTGGTGCAGGACCACTGCCTTGTTGATTTGCTGCATAGCTGGCAGGATGGAAAACTTCCAGTTCAAATCACTGCCATAATAAGGTAACACTGGAGGACCAGAATTTTGTTTAATTTTATTTGGATTTAGGAACGGGACCACTGTTCACAGTGTTAATTGTTAAGTACATGTCTAACAGCAATCATGACAGAGGTCTGAATACTCATGTGATGAGGTTTCTTGAAAGGCATAGAATTCCTTACCATTTTCTGCACACAACTATAGAAAACAAAAGAGAAGAAGAGATCTTGAATTTGGTTCAGGATACGGATTTTCTAGTTCTTGCTAGATACATGCAGGTAACCGGATTCTTAGATATTTGGTCTACTGCTTAGTTGAATTATTTGTAGCGGGTTCTGTTCCTTGAGCTCAACAACAACAAACTTAAATTTGAGGTTGTGTTTGTCCAGACATGTGGTCATATGTGAGACTCATGTAAACTGCTATGGAGTAATGATTTTTTTTTCCTTTCGAGTTTATGGAAAATGGGGCCAAAAAGTGTAATACAACCCTTTTTAAATGTACCGATTAGATTATAGAACATAATAATATCTTTTTTTTCATTCTGTATATGATAAATGTTCCAATTGTTAGGTGTTCTACATGGACACATAAATGCATTAGAAAGTTAAGATGACATAGAATATTTAAAATTTTCTGGTCTTTCTAGTCAATCCAGCACCATGAGCAGAATTATCATGCAGAATTTGTTATGTTGATATTTTGTACATGTCCACTTTCTTATAAAGAACTGTTTCATTAACATCACACATTTGCAGTGACTGTACTTGAAAAATATTCAGTTGCTTGCTGCAGATACTCTCTGGAAATTTCTTAAGTAGTTACGGGAAGGATATAATAAATATTCACCATGGCCTGTTGCCCTCTTTCAAGGGTGGGAATCCATCTAAGCAGGTTCAAAATTTCTTATTGTTGTCAATTTATCTCTTCAGTGTTCGATTCTACTCTATGTTAGAAGAATGCTATTTTGATCTAAGTGTTAGTGTTCATTATATCACTAGTTACATCTCTTTTTTACCTCCTAGTGTTCAGAAGTTTGAAATACAAATTTTATCCAAGTAATACTATTTATCATCATGATAAATCATAGGTGATATGATAACCCATTATCCCTCACATCTCTTTCCTCCCTCCTCTCTCTCTCATATAAATTGAAGTGCCTAATCTCATTATTCCACATAGACTACCACATTACTGATGATTTATCATCATGATAATAAATAGCATTATTCATTTTA
Source organism: Fraxinus sp. D2006-0159 (assembly GCA_903798375.1). NCBI lineage: Eukaryota > Viridiplantae > Streptophyta > Magnoliopsida > Lamiales > Oleaceae > Fraxinus > Fraxinus sp. D2006-0159. The sequence goes on from CAIGRQ010288807.1 coordinate 18,796, forward strand.
TCAACTATTCGTTATTTACAGGCCTTTGATTGTGGAGTGAAATTGATTGGTGCTACAACTCACTTTGTCACTGAAGAACTTGATTCTGGGCCAATTATCGAGCAAATGGTATTTGTTTTAATGTTGAATGATGCACTTAATTTTCATTATAATTGAATTTTATTTATACTGAGTAGCAACAATTATTGGTTCTTGGAATTAATGGGCTCAATAGATTATACGTTAATTGATTTCGTTTATTCTGCAACTCAACATGATTATGATAGATATGAGGAGAACATCTTGTTCTCAAGTTCTTTAGATTCATAACATTTGATTTATATAGATATTTAGTTGCATTTAAGTCAGGCATGCCATATTTTATCACTAAGCATCTCATCTTCTCCAATAGTAATGTATGATCTACAGAGGTTATGTACCTAGCATTTCTTGTTCATTTGACGGAAACATTTTCAATCTTAGCATTCCTGATTAGAAGAATTCAAAGAATCACAGGACCATGAAAAAGCACTTTGCAATTTCACTGATCTAAAATTTGTTTCAATAAAAATATGGTTTTGAATTAGAAAAACGTGTGTTTTGAACTGCTAAATTGGCAGGCATTAGAGACAATGGAAACCATTTATAGAAATTTTTAGACTCAAGTATATAGAACCTTGTCGGTGAAATGACAGCTAGACGATGTTTCTATAATAAGCTATATTTATGATATGCAGGGAAATTGCACATTTGTTTCAGCTAAAGGTTTGTTGAGAATTCCAGTGTGGTTGTCTATATGTGATAGGAATGACCTCAAAACACCTCCCTTGAGTTTCTGAGTTTTAGAATTCTAGAATTACATGGTTATAAGTGCTACTCCTTAAGGATGCCTTAATATCGTCTTTCCCGTTTTAGGTCGAAAGAGTTTCCCACAGGGACAATTTGCGGAGTTTTATACAGAAATCTGAGGACCTTGAGAAGCAGTGCCTTGCAAAAGCAATCAAGTCATACTGTGAGCTACGAGTTCTACCTTATGAACGGAACAAGACTGTTGTATTTTAAGAACTGTTATAACGCGGGGATCAATCAAAATGTATGCGCATTCATTTTACCCAAATTCACTTACTCTTATTCTGATCAGGTTACTTAATTTCATTGCTAGTATAAAATACAAAAACTATCTTCAGAATTTTTATGTTGATACCTGAAATGATTTGTGGATAACAATTTAAAGGAAAAGGTAGGAAAGAGGAGAGGTTGATTCATTAATCATGGATCTTTTAGATTTTCTAAACTTTCTCTGTTTTGACAGATATTTGGATGTGGATTGAATAATTTGTTTAGTTTTTTTCGCATCTATGTAAATATACTTATTCTTGAGCTGAACAGGGGAGCCTAAACGGCCTTGAGGATGAGTCATATTTGAATCATTATTCTTTTCATCTGGGATGATTTTAAACGTTGCCTATTCCCTTTGGGTATATAATCCTACAATTTCTAGGAATTTAAAACCCGATTTCTTCCAAAAACTGAGTATTATTTCCTTTCATTTTCAGATACATGCCTTGGTTCTTCATTTGTGTAAAGATTTATTTCCACCAAAGTTACAGTTGAAACGAAGTTGAAAAAGTTTATGCTAAAACATCATCCATGTTAGTGTTATGCCCTACATCCAATCAACTTTGGACACAAATACTTTTAATATATAATTGATGCATATTTATGGCAAGATTTATTATTTAATTGAATTAATTTTATAATACATTAAATAATAGAATCCGCATATTCAAGTCTTGATAATTTGTTAAACTCAAGTTGTGATTGCGAGATACAAATTCTATATGACTAAATCTTAAATCTTCTGTGATCTATGTAATAATGAGATACAGATATCGTTATTACGGATAGACCATCACGTGTGACATTTATTACTTATAAAGTAAGTAGTTGATCTCACAAACTAAAGTGTAGTAACACTTAAATGAACACGTGAATGTTTTGTTGTAGAACAAAATATTGGAGACCCGCCGGGAAGAGATTCCACATGGATAAATATGTGAGTGTTAATGGTTAATCTCTAACGTTCGGTAGTGAAATTGGTCCTTTGACTTGAGATCATCATATTGTCTTATATGAGGATAGTCATACTTTGGTGGTGTTAGATATTGCTTTGCCAATGGTCGCTAATAGGCATCGTTCAGGTATATCAAGAATCATATGAAAGTTGTAAATGATCTATAGAGGATTGGACACTCTTAGATAATAAGATGTTATGATCTACATTTCATTTAGTGGGTGTTTGACAGTCATTCTTTTGAAGAATGAGTTTTTGAATAGTGTTTGATGTAAAGAATGTGTGGTTAAAAAGTAAGAAGAATTTAGTGGGTGTTTGACACTCATTCTTTTGAAGAATGAGTTTTTGAATAGTGTTTGATGTAAAGAATGTGTGGTTAAAAAGTAAGAAGAATTTTTGGGTTTATGTGTAATATTATTTTATTTGAAGAATGTATGGTTAAAAATGAATACTGTAGAAAAATGAGAATGAGAATGAGATTAAAAATGGGTGTCAAACAGGGCCTTAGTTAAGTTAATAATGAAATCGTTGGCCAAGGTGTTCTCATAAGTCGAAAAAGAGTTTTCAACTTACATTGACTTAATAGTTGGATGAAAAAGATATGATCGATAATTGAGATTGACACATATCCATATCTCGTAATTGATCGGATCATATTGACGAAATGATTAAGTTTAACGGTAAATGAATAAGTTTGATTTTGTCATACCATATAACATTTCTCGTCACATGTATTGTCCAATACATTGCTAGATGTCAATCTGGGATGACGAGCGTGAATTGATAATAAATTAAAAGAGGTATTTTAATTTATTGATTTTTGTTAGATCAAAATGATAATTCACGTTGTTAAGTATCGTGATCGGGAACCTAATTAGTTACACACAAAAGGTGAATTAGAAAAATGAGACTAACCAATTAATTAATTGACAAGTGTTGGTAAATTAATTAATCGGTTTCTTGTTAATAGACCCGAATTAATTAATTAATTCATGAACTGAATTTAATTAATTGAAGTAATTAAATATTTGATCGTGTTAAGTTTAAGAGACTGACTTAGCACACTTGGACTTCTATTAATAAGCAGTTAGAGTTTGAAAATTATAATTTACATCTTTATTATTATTCTTTCTAGCACAAGAAAATGAGAAGCCATAATTCTCTTATTCTTGTTCCCTGTGTGAATTTTCATTGGAGGTTGGATAGTTGTGGATTGTAGATCATGATTGTTTGTTTTCCAAGATCAGTAAAGGAGTTTGCGAAATCTACAAAAAGTACAATTTCTATCATAGTTTCTTTCTAAACACGAAGAAGATCCTTGATGGGAAATGAAAATTGTTTTATTTTCTACTGTGCATATTAAGTAAATTCCCAACAATAGTATTAGAGTCTACTTTGTACTTGTTAGAAACTGT
>CAIGRQ010288827.1:0-16104 GCA_903798375.1 Fraxinus sp. D2006-0159
AGACCCGACCCAAACTTTTCGATTCTCGATTCGGGTACTTGTTCGGGTCTTTAACTTATGAAGAACCGCTCGGTTCGGTTCGATTCGGATATTTTGGACACCCCTATATTTAACTGGTATGTCTCGTTCTTGATGATAATTTATATCAAAATATTTTGTTTTCATATTTTGAAATAATGGAAAAATATTTTTTCCGTACTTTTTTATTTATTTATTTTTAAATGTGTGGGAAAATAAGTTTTTTATTATGCCATATAAAATATGTTAATTAATAGAAAATTGAAGGATAAAATCACATAAAAAAATCATTAGGGAAACAAGTGCTATAATGAGCAAATATTAAAAATTTTAAGTACAATTAGAAGGTGATGCAACAAATAAAAATTGTGGTATGAATATAATTACTTTTCAGAAAAAGGAAGCAAAAAATTAGGGATGACAGTTTGAATTGAAAAATTTGTGCCCCATCCCATCCCAATATAGTTGTATTTAGAAAATTCAAAATTTGTTTTAAAACACCTTAACTTTTTTATGCTCAACCTACTCAAGCCCATTATAAGGGGATAGTAAACGAGGTGCTGACCTACCTGCCCGCTCGATCAGTGGCCCGCCCCACCTTAAATGTAAATTGGGGCAAAAAATTCCCAGGCCTCTCGTTGTCATCCCTACAATAACTGGATAGTTTCTCAACGCCGTTCGATCGGATATTTTAATCTTATATTAGAACACAAACCACCCATTTATTCCTTCAGTTAGTCCTCAACTTCCTCAATGATTTCTTATCTAAAATCATAAATCTACTTAATATTTGATTATATATGCGAACTTTTACTTATATTATGTATATCATGTATTTATAGGTACAATCCCAAATCTGAAGATGGATTGACACAAAAGATATAAGTTACGACATAAAAAGATCCAATGATGAGAAATAAGGAACCTACATTAGAGCATAAAGTTTCCTATTTCCTTAAAGCAAACAATGTACCATTGTAAAAATATTAGAATTTGGAGTTCTATGTTATCCATAATCTTTAAATCTTTAGTTTTCAAGATCAATCATCCTAAATCATCAAAACAAGTAAATTTAGAAAAATTACCTGAATCCATCAACCCTAATTGGACTAGAACCCGGTACCTACACATTGCAAAGCCCATACCGTTTAGATGTTTCTAGAACCCAATAATTAGATCATTTGTTTGGCCCTATCAGTTTAGATAGCCTAATATAATTGCATTTAACCATGTAGCCCACATAAGAAAATTAATCCAACAATCTCCCACTTGGGGTACATGAGTAATCCAAACAATTATATTGTATAACCTTAAGTGCGCACCAAATGCTATCTTGCCTTGAAACATCTCCTTAGTTACAATTTGGTTCATCTACAATGTCAACATGAGATCAAAGTGACCTTCGTTACACTCATATTGGTAACTAAACCCATCAATGGTCACCGCACCAACATATTCGACAACATAGATCAAGTATAAATGTGTAGCATGGTAATTACATGCAGTGTGATCTTAAACATGCATATTTCCAACTGGTCCAACTTTATTCTTTAGTGAGATCATACACAACTAATTCAAAGACCAAAAAAAAACAAACATATTTTATTCTGCAGATAATAATCATAAAGTGTGTCTATTACCAAAAATCAAAGTAATAAACTCCCACTAAACCAGCATATTATCAAATAATACGACACTCATATGAGCAGTGTGCTCATGGAACACTTTAGGTGGTAAACTTTTAGTCAGTGGATCCGCAAACATGGAGTTTGTTCCAATATATTTTATAGACACTTGCCTACTCCAAACTCTCTCTTTAACAACAAGAAACTTGATGTCGGTGTACTTTGACTTCGTATAACTTCTATTATTGTTGGAATACAACACAACCGATTTATTGTCACAATATGTTTTCAATGGTCTTTCAATACTATCCACAACAAGCAGCCCAGTGACAAAGTTCCGCAACCATATTCCATGATTAGATGCCTCATAACAAGCTACGAACTCAGCCACCATGGTAGATGGAGCTATGCGTGTTTGCTTAACACTCTTCCAAGATATAGCTCATTTAGCCATCAGATAAACATAGCCTGACGTGGATCTCTTGCTATCTTGGCATCCAGTAAAATCGGAATCAGAATACCCAACGATCTCCAAATTATCTGACCTCCGATATGTGAGCATATAATTTCTTGTCCTTTGCAAATATCGCATAACCCTTTCGGCTAATTTCCAATGTCAATCCTGGGGTTACTCAAATATCTTCCTAATAATTCCACAATGTATGCTATATCTGGACGCGTACGTACTCGAGCATACATAAGACTCCCTATAGCTGATACATAAGGGATCTTCTGCATTTCTTTCACTTCAAATTCATTCTTGAGGCATTGATCGAGACTAAATTTGTCTCCTTTAACAATGGGCATATCTCCTGGTGCACAATCTTTCATGTCGAATCTGCAAGTACTCTATCGATATAGCCCTTTTGTGATAATTCAAGGATACCTCGAGAGCAGTCTTGATGTATCTGTATCCCTAATATAAAAGAGGCGTCCCCAAGATCTTTTATTTCAAAATTCTTTGTGAGAAATCTCTTGGTTTCGTGCATGAAGCCTATATCGCTGCTGGCTAATAGTATATCATCGACATACAAGACCATAAAGATGTATTTACTCCCACTAAACTTATGATATACATAGTCATCAACCGCATTTACCTCAAATCCAAATGAGATAGTAACTTGATGAAACTTGTGACAACTGACAGGAAGCTTGCTTGAGACCATATATAGATTTCTTTAGTTTACAAACTATTTGCTTTGGATCACCTGCCACAAAATTTTTTGGTTGTATTATATATATCGTTTCATCAATGCCACCATTGAGAAACGCAGTCTTTACATCCATCTAATGCAGCTCCAAACCAAAATGAGCTATAAGTGCCATTATCATCCTGAAAGAGTCTTTCAATGAAACCAGAGAGAAAGTCTCTTTATAATCGATGCCTTCTTTCTGAGTAAAACCCTCGACAACAAGACGAGCCTTATATCTCTCAACATTGGCATTTGAATCCATTTTGGTTTTAAATATCCATTTTCAACCAATGGGCTTCTTTCCTTCAGGCAATGTGACAAGATCCCAAATGTCATTGTCCTTCATGGATTTTATCTCATCATTCATGGCATCTATCCACTTTTGAGAATTATGACTTCATTTGACTTGTTGGAAGTTGATTGGATCATCTTCTATAGACCCTATGTCAAATTCAAGTTCTTGGAGAAAGATGATATAATCATCCGGAATCGTCCTCCTCTTTTCTCTATTGGATCTCCTTAGTAGCACTTGTTCTTGAGGTTGTTGAGTTTGTTCATTGGGAGCAATGTCTTTAGGAAGTTCTTTGACATTGTTTTGAGGATCCAAATTTGCTTCTTGATTAATGTTAGTAGACGAAACGTGATCATTATCAGCAGTAATGATAAGAAGAGATTTGACTTCCTCTTCAAACACAATGTCTCTAATCTTATCTTCCATTCCAAACTCTACATCCTCAAAAAAATTTGCATTCTCCGTCTCGAAAAAGGTCAAGGGATCATAGAACTTGTAACCCTTTGACCATTCAGAGTACCAAACAAAATAGCAGCTAATGGTTCTTGAATCCAGTTTTCTTTCATTTGGCCTGTAAGGCCGTACCTTAGCTGGACAACCCCAAATATGTAAGTTCCTGATACAAGGCTTTTTGCCTGTCCAAAGTTCATAAAGGGTTTTAGCTACTGCTTTTCTTAAAACTCTGTTCAGGATGTATGCTGCAGTCTTTAGTGCTTCACCACAGAGCGATTCTGGTAAAGAAGAATGACTGATCATGCTTTTGACCATGTCCTTAAGCTTCTTGTTTCGTCTCTCAACTACACCATTCATGCTAGGTTTGCCCAACATTGTGTATTGTGGGATTATACCACATTCCTCCAGGAATTTTGCGAAAAGTCCTGGACATTGTTAACCGGAACCATCATATCTAACGTAATATTCACCACCACGGTCAGCTCTGACAAATTTAATCCTTTTACCAAGTTGATTCTCAACTTTAGCTTTGAAGGCTTCAAATACATCCAATGATTGTGACTTCTCATGAATCAAATATAGGTACCCATAACGAGAATAATCGTCTGTGAACGTAATGAAATATTGTTGGGCCATTCCAGGAAGCTGTAAGGAATGGTCCGCATATATCAGTATGAATTAGTTCTAAGACGTCCGAATTTCTGTTGGCACATAATTTTCTTATGTTTGTCGTTTTTCCCTTTATACACTCTACACAAACTTGAAAATTTGTTAAGTCAAAGGGATCAAGAATCTTGTCATAAACAAGTCTCTCAATTCTCTGTTTAGAGATATGTCCTAAACGCTTGTGCCAGAGTGCATCAGAATCTTTATCAGTTAATTTACGTGTACCACGTGAACTAGTTTGCAAGGTTTTATTGTACGAGACAATTGTATCCAATAAGTATAGATTATCATTCAAAGATAAAAAAACCAGTACCAATAAGATTTGAATATTGAAAAAGACGAACCTTATTATTTCCAAATGAACAACAATATCCAAACTTGTCCAAAATAGAAATAGAAATTAAATTCCATCTAAATGACGGTACTACAAATGTCTCTTTAAGAATCAAGTAATGACCAGTTTTTAATAATATCCTAAACATCCCTATTGCCTCAACCGCAACTGATTTACCATCGCCCACGAAGATGATAGCATCACTTGGCTCCCAGCTTATCAAGCAACCCTGCATAGACACACTTATGTGAGTGGTAGCACCAAAATCTATCCACTAAGTGTGTATATGTACAGAAGGTAAATTAACTTCAGAACAAATCAAAGCAAGAAGCTCACCTTTCTTAACACGCTAGGTGGCGTATTTGGGGCAATCCTTCTTCATGTGTCCGCCCTTTTTGTAAAAGTAGCAGGTCAATACCGTATCCAGATTCTTTTGCATTTTGCTATGTGGTGCCCCAACTACAGCTTCTTTTCCCTTTTTTCCTTTTCATATCTCGAGGAGTTATTGCTAAGTGAACACTTTAAGTCCTTTCTCGCTTAACCATTTCCTCTTCTTGCACAAGGTGAGATATGAGCTCATTAAGAGTCCATTTCTCCTTTTGGGTATTATAACTCATTTTGAATTGACTGTATTTTGTAGGAAGGGAAATTAAAACCAGATGCACAAGAAAATCCTTAGATGGCTCTAACTTTAGTGCCTTTAATTTGGAAGCGAGATTGGACATTTCCATGGTGTACTTCCTTATGTTCCCTTTTCCTTTATACCTCATTAAAACAAGTTTATTCGGAAAAGCACTTATTTTAGCCTTTTTGTTTTTAGCAAAGTGTTTTTCAATGTCCTCAAGGAACGTCTTAGCATTTTTCTCCTCAGATACATCACCCCTGAATACTTTAAGAATTGAACGTTTCATGATCATAAGACACATGCGATTAGAACGATCCCACTTCTCGTTGTCCCTTTTGACCTTAGTGGGACTGTCATCAGTGAGAGCATGATGTGGTTCTGTCCGAAGTGCAAGGTCTAGAGCCATGCAACTGAGAACAATCATAACGTTCTCTTTCCAGTCTTTGAAGTTTGAGCCATTAAGTACAGGAATGGAATTGATGTTAGCAGATATAGAATTAATTGAATCGAAGAGAAGAAAATAACTCACAATTAATTGTCATGATATATACAGGTAACAATGGGCCCAATTACAAGATAGCTTGCGCAACATTGATATTTAGTCTTTGGGCAGAATCAACTTGTAAGTGGTACTCTCCATGCAGTAATCAAATATTGATAATCAATCTGTCAAACAATAGGCCTGTCTTTGGACCGACGTATTGTCCACATGAAAACTTTATAATCATCACATATTTATTATGTGTGTATGTTATTTGGCCAAATAGTAATCTTCCTTTGGGCCGATCATTGTTTGCATTATTAATAGACACACACACCTTCATATTTAAAATGAATAAATCTACACGACAGAGGTTACTTTGGCAACATGCCGTTTCAATTAATTTATTTCGAAATATAAGGCGAATTTGAGGGATTTAAAAAAAAAACTTTAAGAATGAAATTTAGAAATCCCAAACCTTAAGGCCAATATTTAATTTTGAAACTTTAAGGGCTTAAGGGTTAATAATTCAAACTTTAGGAGATGAAAATTAATTAACCCAAAACTTTAAGGGTGAATAATTAATTATTGGAGAGTTTAGGAGTCAAAAAAATTAATTATTCGAAACTTTAGAGGCTAATTTAAACCAATTATGAACATTTAGGGGCTTAATTATAAAATTCAGAACTTAAATGACCCAAATTAATTAATTTCAGAACTTCAGGGGCTAAATTATTAAAACTCATAACCTTGAGGCCCAACTAGAATGAAGTTTAAACNATTATTGGAAAGTTTGGGAGCTTGAAAACAGTTATTAGAAACTTTAGGGCCAATTTAAACCAATTATGAACATTCAGGGGCTTAATTATAAAATTCAGAACTTAAATGACCCAAATTAATTAATTTCAGAACTTCAGGGGCTAAATTATTAAAACTCATAACCTTGAGGCCCAACTAGAATGAAGTTTAAACTTTAGGGGCGGGAAGTTAAAATTTAACCCTAATATAAAAATTGCAAGCATGGGGCCCCAAATCTTCTAATTTGTAGCCCAAGCCCTGCCCCCTTAAACTTCCTAAACTGAAAACTTAAAAGAAAATGCCCCTTAAACTTTCCCGGCGCCGCCAAGGCACCATGAGGCCAGGCTGCTGCCTAAGTGCGACGGCCCCTCGCCTCGGCCCAGTAGCGCGAAAGCGCGCGGTGGCTGCTGGCCTTGTAGTAACAAAATCTAATATAATTTTTTTTTAAAATTCCAAATATGAATTCGAACCAATAATTTTTTAATTCCAAATCTGAATTCAAACCAATATTCTAAATACATAATGTTCAATGATTCAACATGATCTGTTCTGATACCACTTGTTATCCATAATCTTTAAATCTTTAGTTTTCAAGATCAATCATGCTAAATCATCAAAACAAGTAAATTTAGAAAAATTATCTGATTCCATTGGCGTTGTTTGCAATAGGGTTTGATATTCCACAACCAAATGTCCTTAGTGTTCAATTGATTTCTCTCTGAGATGGATGCAGCAGAGAATACTGGAACAATTTTCTGATTTGGGTTGGGGACCATAACCACGTAATACGTCTTTAAATACTAGTCTATTAGGTTTCCATCAACCTAATTGGACTAGAGCCCGGTCACTACACATTGTAAAGCCCATACCGTTTAGATGTTTCTAGAACCCAATAATTAGATCACTTGTTCGCCCCACCTCCACCACCTCTACCTCTCCAGGGACCGTTTTGATGACTACTCTGATTCCGACAACTGTTCCAGTGACCATTCCGACGACTTCTTCGATTCCGACGACTATTCCGATGACCTTTCAGGCGTCTGCTCCGATTTCGACGACTATGCCAATGATCGTTTCGACGACTATTCCGATAAATGTGACATATATTTTTGAACCGTGACTCTACAAAACTCTACAAACACATGTGACCTGTTAATATTTATTTGTGACCCGTTAATATTGATTTGTGACTTATAAAAAAGCTTGTGACTTGTGAACTCAAACATGTGACAATGATCTGTGACCTTAACGACAAATTAATTAGTCACAGTTAACTATCAAATTAATTTTATAGGCATTTCTCGATCACAAATAGAAAATTTTATAAGTCACGACTTATTCACCGATCACAAAATCAACATTTTATAGGTCACGGATGAAAAACTACAGGTCACATATTAATTTTTAGTCACAAATTGTCGAATTTTAAAGTCAAATATTATTTCTCGGTCACATGTTGTTTATAGGTCACAGATTAAGTCATTTGTGACTGAAACCAACACTTGTGACCACCACTCCACGACTGCCGTCAGTCGCATCGGTGTCACAACTGCCACCATCAAAACCACCACCACCACCATCTTCCGACAGCCCTATATCATCTCAAACACTGCAACTAGCACCACCTTATAACCAACAAACCAAATACAAAATCGCCAACACCCCCACAAAAAACACCACCGTACTGCAGTCTCGCTACCCGGACCACAATCACCACCACACGAACTGCCACCATAGATCCATCACCACAGCCCAAAACATACAACCCATAGCAATACAGCCATCGTAAATCCATTGCAGACCGCACATCACCACCTCACCAACGCCGGATCCACTTAGTGCCAGATCAACATGATGCGCGGCGAGCGCCGATCACATTCTTGTAGGTCACTGATAGGAGGTTGCGCTCCTCCACAGTTAGCGGCTGTCACCACCTTCTCCATGAATTTCACAATCTCCTCATATTGCTCAGCTTGTGCTGCCAGCTTCGCCATGGACACGCTCTCCTCGCGAAGGGACGCCATTGTGGGAGGAATTTTTAGAGAGAGATAAAATAAAGAGAGAAATAACTTTTTTAGAGAGAGAGAGAGAGAAGACGACGAGAAATGAATTTTTAGGGAAATATTTTGATTAGGGTTTGGATAATTATATTATGGTGGGTTTGGGTAATTATAATATGTAATTATAATGCATCTAATTGTAAAATATCTTATTTTTGAAAATTAAAACTTCAAATCTGATTTTAGAATATAGATCTTGAAAAGTAGGGAATTATGTAATTTCCGGTGCTTAACCATGTAGTTCACATAAGAAAATAAATCCAACATTCTATGCAAAACGAATTGCAATTCAGAGTTGTGGATCAAAAGTTATTCATATTTGAAGCTTAGGGATTATACCTGTACGGGAAACAGTGAACTGAGGGCTAAAACATGCAAAATTGTAAGTTGAAGGAATGCGGTCACTGTGAAGCTTGTAGCGGCAACAGTGGAAACACTTTGGAGCAAGAAATCTGTCATAATATGGGGGTTGTTAGCGCTGCCAATGTATAAATACTAAAACTAGGTCAAGAAAAAGTGAGAAAGAAAACTGGGAAAATACATTTTAGAGAATAAATAACACACACATTAAAATCCATCTTTTCGGAGAAGTCAATAGAGATGGCAAGAAACTAACAGGAATTCAAGTATGAAGATGTCCAGGCTCTTGAAATTGAAGATTGAAGATGTTCATCATATCTACTTGTTCTTAAATTTACGAGGTGATATCTATGTCAAATTCTTCTTATCTTAATTTGTTCATCATATTTCTCTGCTAGATTATTTGTTAGGATATTAAACGATGAAGTTAATTAAAGTATACTATTGTTTAGTTCAATATTTGGGGTTTTATGTTATATAAAATATTTTGAATTGACATGGTTATTTACTTTAATGTTTGTTAATGATAATTAAATTACATTATATTTTTGTATGTTAAATTGTTAAGATTGGACCACAAACATAACAATATATTTTAGTGCTAGAATAGATTTCCTGATTTTATGGAGATTGGAATATAATTAGTTTGACACTTGTCACACTCTAGTAGGATGATGTAGTATATTCCTTTATTCTGTTGTAACAAATCATTGGCCATACTCTGTATATATATGGCACCGTGAATGAGATGAAGGTAGCTTTCCTTTATTAATTTTCAGCTCTCAATTCTTTCTTGGTATCAGAGCTAATGGCCAACGCCGGTTCAAGAAACCCAGCTACATCTACTGAGCTGAATACCACAGCCTCCACGCAAACTGGAGTGAATCAGGTTTCTCCTTTTGGATTAAACCTCACACATACTCCCTCTGTGAAATTAGATAAAGATAATTTCCTACTATGGCAGAACATGATAATGCCAATAGTTCGAGGCCATCATCTTGAGGAATACCTACTGGGAACAAAGCCATGTCCCCCAGAGTTCATAGCAACTCAAACTGCAACAGGAGAAGGAGAATCAGTTGAAATGTCCCAAAATCCTGAGTATAACAAGTGGGTCTCGATTGACCAGTTGCTTATGGGATGGTTGTACTCTTCCATGACACCTGAGATAGCCATGAGAGTCATGGGAAGCACCAGCTCCAGCAAGCTATGGAATGCCATTAAAGAAAGCTATGGCATATTGAACAGATCAAGGGTAACTTTTCTCACTGGTGAATTACAAAGAGCTAGAAAAGGATCCATGTCCATGGATCAGTATCTTGCAAATGTCAAGCAGCTTGCAGATAATTTGCAAATTGCTGGAAAGACAATCAATCACAGTGACTTAGTTACCCAAGTTCTTGCTGGATTAGATGAAGAATATACACCAATCGTTGTTCAAATCAACAGCAGAGATGAGATCTCTTGGCATGAACTCTCGTCTATTCTAATGACATTTGAAAGCAGACTTGAGTACCTCAGTCAAGTGAGAAATGAAATGGCCTCAGTAAACATTAACACTGCATTTCACCAATCCAGTGTTAATTTAGCTCAAAGAGGTGGATTCAGAGGAGGAAGATTTAACAGACCAGGGAGATCTTCGAATGCCAGAGGCAGAGCTAGAAGAGGAAGAGCAGGAAGGATATCAGAAAACCAGGGTCCATGTCAAATTTGTGGCCTCAATAATCACTCAGCTAGCTGGTGTTATAATAGATATGATGAGAGGTTCATGGGAAGCAGGCCAACAAAGAACTCACCACCTACAGCCTATACAGCCTCACCCAGCACTATTGGGGACACTAGTTGGTTTGCAGACTCTGGAGCTAGCAACCATGTGACTATTGATAGAGGTAATATGCTTGCTGCTCAGGAGTATGGAGGTAAGCAGAAGTTACTTGTTGGTAATGGAAATAGTCTGAAAATTGCTCATATTGGTGCAACTGATATTCCCACATTGAGTAAAAAATCTCTTACACTGAATAAACTGTTGCATGTGCCTGCCATAAAAAAGAATTTGATTAGTGTTTCACAGCTAACACTTGATAATAATGTATTTATGGAGTTTTATCCTCATCATTGTGTTGTTAAGGACCTGCAATCGAAGAAAACACTGCTGCGAGGGATAGTTAGAGGTGGATTATATCAGCTGGAGTTACCTAGTTCAAAACTCAAACCTGAAGTCAAGGAGTCAACCCACCAAAATAACCTTGCAGCCTTCTCTGTGGATGAAAGTTGCAGTGAGTCAACCAAAAGTGTCGAGAGGTCACAGTTAGATGAATGGCATAGGAAACTAGGCCATCCATCATATCCTGTATTGAGTCAAGTCATGTAATAAGTCTATCAAAATTAATGAATTCCCACAATTCTGTGAAGCTTGTCAGTTGGGAAAATCGCATGCTTTACCCTTTGCCAACTCTAACTCACGAGCACTTAATCCACTAGATCTGGTACACAGTGATGTTTGGGGACCTGCACCTAAGATTTCTACCTCAGGTTTTAAGTACTATATCCTATTTGTGGATGACTATAGCAGGTACTCTTGGATCTATCCCATGAGACAAAAATCAAAAGTGTTAGGCATCTTTACTCAATTCAAACAAATGGTAGAAACTAAATTTGAAAGAAAAATAAAAATCCTACAGTCAGACTGGGGGGGTGAGTATAGAAATTTCAATCAAATTGCTTCAAAATTAGGCATTGAACTGAGATATTCTTGCCCACATACATCAGCACAAAACGGGAGAGCAGAGAGAAAATATAGACATATTACTGAAATTGGGTTGACCTTACTAGCTCAAGCCTATCTGCCACTTCGTTATTGGTGGGAAGCCTTTACAACAGCTACCTATCTAATTAATAGATTGCCTACTCCAGTACTTCAACAAAAATCACCATATCAGATCCTCTACAAAAAGGCCTTTGACTACAAAACACTGAGAATCTTTGGCTGTGCTTGTTACCCCTGCCTTAGGTCATATCAAAAACATAAGTTTGATTTTCACTCGCAAAAATGTGCCTTTCTTGGCTATAGTCTATCACATAAAGGATATAGATGCTTGAGCTCAACGGGTAGAATCTATACCTCCAGACATGTGGTGTTCAATGAGAAAGAGTTCCCGTTCAAACTTGGTTTTATTAACAAACATACACAACCCCATGTCACCACTGATAGCCTGTATCTTCTTCCATTTGAAAAAGAGTCCACACAAACACGTTCCCCTCAAACTGCAGCTGATATAGTTCAACCACATATATCCCCTGCTTCAGGTTGCTTCAGCAGGAACCTAAATCATGAAGATAATGTGAATGAAGAAGGTTCTGAAACTGATCAAGCAATATCAGATGAAAATGTGTTAAATGAATTTGATAGAACTGGTGCTGCAGCAACTGATATTGAGGAAAATGCTGGTAATAATAGTAAACTACATACTGGTCATCATATGGTTACAAGGAGCAAGGCAGGGATCTTCAAACCAAAGATATATACTAGTGAGAATTCAGAGGAACTGATTGACTGTGAACCACAAAGTGTAGATGAGGCTCTATTAAGCACAAATTGGAGAAATGCAATGCAAGAAGAATATGATGCACTAGTAAAAAATAAAACTTGGGAGCTAGTGCCTCCAGAACATGGAAGGAAGGTGATTGGCAGTAAGTGGGTGTTCAAGCTAAAATGTGATGGAGAAGGAAAAGTGAAGAGGTACAAGGTAAGGCTGGTTGCCAAGGGGTTTCTTCAGACACCTGGGATAGATTTTAAAGAAACATTTAGTCCTGTGATTAAACTTCAACCATGAAAATCATACTTGCAATTGCTGTGTCTAGAGATTGGGACATAAGACAAGTGGATGTTAATAATGCTTTTCTAAATGGAGCATTAGAGGAGACGGTCTACATAGAGCAACCTCAAGGTTTTGTACAGCAGAGCACTCCACATTTTGTCTGCAAGCTTGAGAAAGCACTGTATGGCTTAAAGCAAGCCCCAAGGGCATGGTATGATAAGTTGAAAGACACACTCTTGCAATGGAAGTTCAAGCAATCCAAGGCAGACAACTCTTTGTACTTTCTGGTGGATAAAGATCAAATCTTGTTTGCATTAGTTTACGTAGATGACATCATAGTTACAGGCAGTAACAGACATCAACTACAAGTGTTCATTGATAAATTAAATGAATGCTTTGCTCTCAAGGATTTAGGAGGACTCAGTCAATTTTTAGGAATTGAAGTACACAGAGACAAAATTGGTCTGCACCTCACTCAGAAGAAGTACCTAACTAATTTACTCAAGAGGTTCAACTACGAAAATCTGAAGCCAAGTGTAACTCCTATGGCAGTAGGAAGGCAAATTTCGAAAATTGAAGGTAAAGACATGAATGATCCAACACTCTATAGAAGTGCAGTAGGAGCACTTCAATATCTGACACACACACGTCCTGATATTGCCTTCTCTGTGAACAAGTTGAGTCAATTTCTTCAAGCTCCCACCGATGCGCACTGGAAAGTACTCAAACGGGTTTTTAGATACTTGCAAGGGTCACAAAATTATGGCTTAATTATTCAGAAAAGTGAAGACTTGAACATAACTGCTTTTGCCGATGCTGATTGGGCTTCATGCCCAGATGACAGACGTTCTACTGCCGGCTATTGTGTTTATTTTGGTGACAGTTTGGTGTCATGGTGCTCAAAGAAGCAACACGTCGTTGCAAGATCAAGTACTGAAGCTGAATACAGGTCCTTGGCTCACTGTGCTTCAGAGATTACATGGATAATGGCTCTGCTCGAAGAAGTTGGAATGAAACAGAAATCAACCCCCAAAATATGGTGCGACAACTTGAGTGCAGGAGCACTAGCATCCAATCCCGTTTATCACGCAAGAACAAAACACATCGAGCTAGATGTTCACTTTGTAAGAGATAAGGTTCTGAAGAAAGAATTGGAAATTCAATATGTTCCATCCTCTGATCAGATAGCTGATTTGTTGACAAAGCCAATTGGACACTCCAGATTTGTGTTTCTCAGAGACAAGCTTGGAGTCCTTGAAAGACACTCCATCTTGAAGGGGGGTGTTAAGATTGGACCACAAACATAACAATATATTTTAGTGCTAGAATAGATTTCCTGAATTTATGGAGATTGGAATATAATTAGTTTGACACTTGTCACACTCTAGTAGGATGATGTAGTATATTCCTTTATTCTGTTGTAACAAATCATTGGCCATACTCTGTATATATATGGCACCGTGAATGAGATGAAGGTAGCTTTCCTTTATTAATTTTCAGCTCTCAATTCTTTCTTAAATCGAGAGATTGCATGTTATAACATCGAAATGTTGTTTTTTCACGAATTTGTTGTTAAATTGAGAAATTTCTACTTATTCATGCGGTTGACCTATGTTTTTATACGTTATTTTTGTCAAACTATTATTTAAGAGAGGAAATTTTGATAATTAGTGATATATCACCAAGTTTCTTGAGACGAATGTTAATGTTTTATATTGAATTTAATGATCGACAATACAATAATTGAACCAAAATATGAATTGAACACGAGTAAGGTTAATTAGTGAAATTGGGATTTTTAACTATTTCATTAGTTGATTTCTACCTAAACACTTGCTTTCTCCATTATTATTAATTTTCCTAGTTTAGTTCTTAATTAAGAAATTCAAATTCAAAACCCTAATCTTAATTATGTGTAATTTGTTGAAGTTAATCTTAATTAAAATATAATAAAAAATCAATCATTGTGGGACATTTCACTCTCTACTTTACGTACCCTTGTTTAAAAATGATACTTTCGAAATCACTTTTCATGAAACTCATTTTCTATCACACAATCTCGCAATAAAATTATTTTACACGTGGACTCATGACATTTTACTTTCGAACTACACATCTTCTAAATAAATAAATAAAAACATCACTTCTCGAAAAATCAATATCACACAGTTTTATTACTAGTAATGATCAGTCCAGTAACGAGATAAAATCGACAACACTTGTCATCTAGATACCCTGATCTCAAACTCAATTCAATATTCAATTGGTTTGGTCTATAATGGCTATATTTTTCATTACTTTTTAGTAATTGCATATTCTACTTCATAAATTATTCAAATAATATTTGACTTATTGGCTATTGACATATGAAATAATATTTTAAACAAAATTAAAAGAAATCAATAAATATTTCTTGAAAAAAAGAAGAAGCTAATTTAAGAAACAAAATAAAGAGTTTCTTGGCTATTCTCTTACTAATATAGTTTTAACACTCAAAAGTCAAAGGAGAAAATATAAGCACTCTCAAATTTTCCTTCCCCTTGGACGTGTGTATTTGTGAAGAGAAAACCTCAACTAAAACTATGGGATGAGATTTTGAACCTTAATCAACAACTTTAATAGTCAAAATTTTACTTATCCTTGGTCTCTTTATCCTTGAGTTTAGGGTATTTGATCTTATTTAGTTATATATTTAGAAGGTGTTTGGTAGATATTAAAATCGGATTAAAATTGATAAATTAATCGTTATTGTTGACTTTTATTAGATGAGTGAGACCCAATAACGGTTATATTTTCAATTTTAATTCAATTTTAAGCCGTACCAAATAGGCCCTTAACATATTCAAGAAATTACCTTTTATTAGAATAACCGGAATAATTTGAAACTAAAACACCAATTTAATTAAAAGAAAATTATCTTACCAATTATTTTCTTTGCACTTTGATGTGGATTGTATACTTGAAATGTATAGTTGTGAAATAAAAGAATTCTATTATATGAAAAGGATAATAAAATTTTTGGTTGGAAAGAAAAAAAAAAAAGCAGAAGAAGATGTAAACGACACTACTATTGTATTATGAGTTATTTCCTTATGGGTCCGTTTGATTATAAGGGTGGAAAATGGGTAGAAAGAAAATGTTTTATAGGGAATTGATTTTCTTAGAAAATGTTTTACTAATAATTGTAATTAATTGTGTTTGATTGGTATAATTTTCCATGGAAAATGTTGAAGATTTGGTGTCCATTTGACTTCTTTTTTATGGAATTTGTCCATTAAAGTGATAATTTTTTCTACTATTGAGTCTAAAATTTGTTTTCATTGTCAAAAAAAAAAATTTTGAAAAAAAATTTACCTTACCGAATATCGTTCGTTTGACTTT